>JAHWFP010033347.1:3725-34322 GCA_023313725.1 Lithobius niger | reverse complement strand
TTCGCCAGCAGGCGGAAACTGAAGCATTTTACAGTATATATCACTGCGGCATCCTGCTTCCAGAGAGGAATTTAGCATGAAAACACGTTGGAGGTTGAGCTCTAGCCCCCCCTCCCCCCATTTCCTTTACCTGCATCACTGCTCAAGGGTATCTCCCCCCCCTTCCACTTCTGGTGTTTATTTTTTTCTTTCCAATTAACAAATTAAATAGAGAGTTGCTCTTGATAACGGCTAGTCAATTTCAGCCCGGGATTTGGGGGAGTCCTGTAAACTTTCCCAGTCGGGTCCGGGGAAGCCGAAGCATTTTAAGACAATGAAGTTCCTGACGTGACGTTAGGAACACAATTTTAACCATCATTCTTAAACACTAACTCTACCCCTCAAGATCTTGGCAGGTTTGTAAAATCTTGCTACATCATGTAGGAACCTTCCATTTCTAAAAAGATCATGCAGGATTCTACAAGATTTCAAACAGCTGTAAATTTGTCACTTTTACTACACAACCTACGTCATGAAGCGGACGAGCCACTAGGGCTAGAGGCCTTTTGGTAGTCCCAGATTCCCCACCTTGCCAGTCTACTTCTGTAACTAATTATTGACCAAGTGAGCAAACTGAATAAAAATCAGTATTGAGGAGCTGTCCGTGTGTGCATATTTTACATATTTTTTCAAAATTATCCACCAGATGTGGACCAAAAAAAGTGCTTTGTACGTTTTATTTACAACTGTCATATTTGAATAATAATTTAAAAAATACAGTAACCTGAAGATAAAAAAAAGTCATTATTTTTTTTTAGTTTTTGTAATACATTTCCTTGGCCTTGTGTTATCTGAAGGAAAATGCTCTTAAGTGTACCAAAGCTCAATTTTGGACCAATATTTTCGAAAGAGAATGAAGTCTATTAAGGGGAGTGATAAATTGGGGATTTGAACAGGGGACTTATGCGTAGATCTTGGGGGCCGAGATAATGTTTAAAATACATCCCGTAGCCCTTGAAGAAGGTTGGTAGTCTCCCACACTACCCAAGTGGTGAATGCTAGCTTTGATTTGTCCGAGGTTCCCTTTTCACTCACCAACCTGATAAAATTCGATGAAGCTAGTCTTTGAGTAAAGACTATAACCTGTTACTTCCCTTAATAATAATAATTTTTTTAATAATTTTTAAATAAATGTACGCACATATTAATTGCTGCTGTAGGTCCTTTCTTACTTATGTATAAAGCGCTTGCTATGTTGCTGTCAAGCGCAGCTAACTCGGTAATAAGACTGATATACCAACAACAAAGTTTGCTCATTTTAATGAGCTAACATTTATTGTGCAATAAATTTAAAGTAGTAACTTTAAGCTAAAAGTTTAACAAAAGAATTAAAATTCTCTGTAATGCAAAAAAGTATCAGCTTGTCTACAGTGTCTTATAAGATGCGCACGTTCCTATTCAAATATCGTACTGGCAGGATCCTACAAAGCTTATGTGAAAATGGTTAAGATCTAGTAAATAAGATCCTACCAATTTCATAAGATCCTGCCAGGTTAGATACTTGAGGATACTAGAGGAACTTCTGCAAGATCTTACCCTTGACTAGGATCGTAAATAGTATCGTACCAAATTTAATAAGATCTTGACAAGATCTTGAAAGGCAGGATAAAATAACAGGATTTTGTACAAGATCTTGGCAGGTTTGTAAAATCTTGCTACATCATGTAGGAACCTTCCATTTCTAAAAAGATCACGCAAGATTCTACAAGATTTCAACATGGGTGGGGTCATTACATTTTTCTGAGGTGCAGTAATTTTTTGCAATATCGAAACTCATTCTCGGCAAGATTTACGATTTAATTACTCAGTTCTCAGAATCTCTTATGGGTAAACATAGGAACACTAGTTTCTTATAGCGACACTTATAATGCAACCTCATACAAAACCTTATACGAATTCTTATTGGGTTTCTAATAAGATACAATCTTATACGAACCCTTATATAATTTCTCCTAGGTATTCTTGTAAAACAGAACCTTATACGAAGCCTTATAGGATTCCTTATGGGAATTCTTATAAGACAAAACCTTATACGGAACTTTATAAGATTCCTTATAGGAAGTCTTAAAGGACAAAACCTTACACAAAACCTTATAAGATTCCTTATACGATTTCTTATAAGACTGCCTATTACATACAAGATCATGTATGAAAATCCTATACAACAAAGTCTTCTTATAAGATTTCTTATAAGCATTCGTATAGGAAGTAGGTTTGACTTATGAGACGTATAAGATCTTATAAGGAAATTTCACATTCGTATATGAATTTCTGTTAAGCGATGTCTCCCCACGTACTGCTCGTTCTCGACCACTACGTCATTCTCAAAGAGTTTAACCATTTTATTACCAAAGGTCAGCTCACCTTTTTTCTTATCATACTGTAACCCGAATACTGAGTCAGTGTCTTTGGGATTTTCGAAAAATTTTATCAAGAAATATTTAGCACAGTCTCCAATATTCTGACCAGGTCATAAACTATCGAGGGACCTTAGAGGGGTGATGTTAGGAAGCTGAGGGGGAGTGGAAATGCGTTGAGCTTGCACCGCGGAATATGAAGGGGTGAGTCTAGGATCGGTACTCGTAGTTGCGTATTCGATTTTGGACTCGGGAGGAATTTGCATTATAGGAGATACAGCCAGATTTGAATATTGGGCGAGGCTGTAATCGGGAGAGGTCGACAATGTTTTCTGACTATGAGCAGGGGATGGTGATAAGGCCAGTGATCCGTAGTCATCTTCGTCACTTTCTTCTTCTTTGTAAATTTTAATCGCTGTAGTTTGCGTGGCTAAAGTGTTTTTAATCGGTTTAGTTTGCGTGGCTAGAGTGTTTTTAATCAGCGTAGTTTGTGTGGCTGCACCGAGGACTGGTCTCGGTTTCAGGGTGCTTACTACAAGTTTAAAAAATTCTTGTAGCAAATCTTCTTGTTCTCTCTCCCCCAAACATTGATTTAAAACTTTTTAGTTAAACATCTTTTAAGTTTTGCGATTTCTCGTTTTGTTTCCATTCTTTTGTTTAATAGGCAAAAATGAACGTTTATATCTCCCTTCGTTTAACGTTTAGTTTATTGATAAAAACCCATAAGGCTTTTTCTAACAATTTTGACTCATCGTTTTAAAGTCCGAAAATTCCATGTCGGGGCCAACGTGGTTTTCGTAAACGTGGTTTCAAATTTAGCTCATCCACAGGGAAAAGGATTAATAAAATTGCATTGTCTCTGACCATTTGATTTGGAATTCTCGTGTAGGACTGGCTGCTAAAAACATTGGCGTTCGAATGACGCCCTTGAGCAAAGTAACGTTCAATGTATTTAAGTTTGTCCAAAAGGCAATCATCAAAAACAACCAGGTTTCGAAATTTTGGGTCCAGTTCTTCGGGTGGAATTAAACCAATTTTAGAATCGTTAAAGAAAGCGACATTCCGCCCTATTTTTTCCTCAATTTCACCAAATACAGACTTCAAAGCTTTGTACTTTGACTGACATAAAGTTTTACTGTAAATAAATAACCGGTCGTAGTCGAGCCATCTTTCGTTACAGATGAAATTAAACAGTAAGTTAGTGTTTCTGCAATTTGTGGGTCCTATGATTAGACATCTGATATTCAAAGGTAGAAATGGATGACTTTTAGGCTCTTTCTTAGGTACAAAACAGTCATAGGTTTTAATTTCCATAGCTTTTTTTTTACACCTTTTTTTATGTTTACGGGGATACCAAACCCATAAAGTGTTCATCCATAAATTTGTCGTTGGAAACATCTGAATGCGCTACTCCATAGTCTACGTTGCACCATCATTTCACGTTGCTGGGAGAATCATCAGTGACATACACTGCAGTAATTTTCCCGGTGACTTCCGTCAAGTTTAAAGCATTGTAAGATGGCAAGTTGAACCAGGGTTTGTCCCTCTCGTTTTGTGAACGTTCTCGTACACCCAAGTTCTAAGACAGAGCAGTTTGTTTCCTTCGTTCACCTTTTCACAAGAGGGGTAACAGGGGTAACCCGCGTGCATAGAATTGGGATAATTGAACGTGGTCAAGGACACGGGTTTTTGCTCATCAAACTCGATCTAGTTTTTTTTACAGATGTACCATTTTAGATTTTTTAACAGTTTTTGAGTTTCCGGGTAGCTGGGTGAAATCCAGCCTCTATATAATTCGATTTTTCGTCCAAAATGGGAGTCCCCGGACCCTTTAAATATTGAAACTGAATGGAAGGAGACAAGGAAAACTTTACACCGTTGTTAATCTTTGTGCCTTGGTCGTTCTTAACTTTCAGCAAGTTTTTTGCAACAGATTGGAAAGATTCGTTTACCAGGATGGTTGAGACATTTTGAGGTTAATTATATATTTTGAGGTTCTTCCCTTTATTATATACGAGAAATTAAAAAAATAAGCCTCATCGGTACATTAAAAAAAATGTCTCATATTTAAAAAAAGGATGTCAGTCAATAAGTTTGGACAAGCATTGAAAAGGATGAGGGGGGAAGAGGGTGAAGTGATAGGAGTCGGTCCGAGAGACAGCCGGAACTAGGATATGTTTTAACCCCCGAAAACAACTACGATATGCAAAGCAAGCGTGTAACTAAAGTAGGAGCTGCTATCAAACCTGAAGACGCGGTAAATTATTCTCAAATCGGTACTCTGGCAACGGGCGTTCAGAAACTTAAAACTGATTTGCCTCCTGCTCTTCTCACCGACGAGTTAGCTTCTGCCATTTCTAGTATGGAAAAAAATACGTTGTACGTAGATGAGGCTGACGGGAATTTCTACGTGAGGAAGAAGCAAATTAAGGAGATAGCTTTCCCCGTCTCGCTGCTGACGCGGCATCAAAAGTGTACGTTGATAGGAATTGTTTATTACAAGACGACCAGAAAGTATACTTCAATGCAATGTATAAGCAGATTAGAAATTTAAGCGATCCTACTTTGCCGAATGATGCTGTTACTAAGGTATTTGTTGACAACAACTGCTTGGTACAAGACGAGCAGAAAGAATACTTTAATGCCACGAACTAACCGATTACATATCTAAGCGAACCTACTTTTCCGAGTGACGCGGCTACGAAGAAATTTGTGCATGAAAACAGTTTCATGCTGATCAGTTTCAGTATAAAAAGCCCTTTGGAAAAAGTGAGCGATTGATTCGTTAATTCCAGTCCTCTTTCAAGCTCCATGTGTGCGAGTTCTGGGTTAATTCACAAAGTAATTTTATATTGCAGCGATCTGAGCGTTGCACTCGTTGCTAAATGTAAAGTAGGAGCGAAAGCACTTTACATAACTAAACTAAAGGATGAGCATTCGACAGCTACCGTTTTCGAAAATCCTAACGTAAAAAAAAAAATTTATCCATCGCGGTAGAGGCATTCGAATAGTTTCACCCAGAAGACGTTTATTTCCATTTAGATTTGCACGTAACTTTTCAATAGATGACTCTTCTCATTCTATCCAAAACAGCTTCGTAATTACGAGCCTTAGAGAAGGCACTTAGAAAAAATAGGCAAAAGTGGCCGCAGTAAATCTGGTCAAAGTTTTGAACTCGTTCGTAATCGTATTTAATTCCCGGTCCCAAGTTGTTTACGACTGACCAGGGAGGACCCATGTTGCCAAAACTATCTAAATAACAAGGTTCTCCCGAAACGGTGGAATAAGCTACCCAGTAACTTCCTTCTCCATCGTGGAAATCTTCCAAGTCTACGATTCCGTTTTCACCAGTAGGCCAAAGTTTTAAGGGAAGCGTGTCTTTACTAAAAGTATCTCTAAATTTCGGAATTTTCATTACTTTAGCCAACCCGTTAAAATCAAAGTTTGTTAAAGGTTTATCAAAGTTGATTAAACCCTGGGTGGTCTTAAGTAAAGACCTCTGCCACGGGGCAATTTTTTTTTTTTCTTTTTTGCTTAATTATTTTTTCTTCGAGCCTGAACCTTCCACTTGCTTGTGATGTCGCACTAGTTCAGCCAGAATTTTTGCATCGTTTTGTGCCTTTTTTACGGCAGATACAACCCCCGCAGTTCCACCCACCAATCCTCCGATCCCGACTAAAATCGGTCCTAGCAATGCCAGCGGCAAAAAGCCGCCTTTCTTTTTTCAAGATCTTATTTTGAGCACCATATCTTTTTATTATTATCTTTATTATTTAATAAACAACTTCGATTTTGCCTCTGTCCAACTTTAGATTCATTTTCCTGTCTCCAATGAGGAGAGCGTGACAAGTAGTGTTAGCTGGAACTGCTGCTCTAAACTTCAGTTTGACTTGTACGTCCACGATTCCAGATTGAAGCCTCTCGGACTGTTTGGAGCAATCCAACACCACGAGAGGATAGGCTTTCTTGAACTGAAGCAAGTCAAAACTGAAGTCGTTGGTGTCGTAGCAAAGCTGCCTAAATTGCTGCGCCATTCTGTACAAGCCGACGTACTCCCCAGTAGCATAATTTGCGTTCAAATCGAGAAACGGATATCTTTCTGAATTTAGAGTCACGTGAGCATCTTGCAGACTGCAGTGGTCAAACAAGCCTGGGTTTTTAAATAAAGAGTCCTGCCTGTTAGTTTGAAAAGCTAGAACTATCCACCTAGGTTTTTCGACAGCGGAATTTGTGAGCACGCGCCAGGTGAAGCTGGTGTTTTGAGGGAACACGCAGCTATCGTAATGACAATGCCTAAATCCTAAATCCATGGTCGCTCCGTAGTCGATGAGATTGTAGAGTGTAAGTTTCTGCTCGTCCGAGACAGTGACATGTGGAACGATCCAGCTGATGCTATTTAGAACGACTTTGCCTTTGGCGGCTGCCACTGCTTTGAAGATGGCGTTCGTATCACTCGCTCGCATGAGTGTGAGCACATGTTTAGGCCCATAGATTAGTTTATCGCAATTTTCGAAAAATCCCATGACGTGTTTCAACGGGATGGCGAAGGTAAAGATTCCTTTCGAGTTGTTTCAATGATGATGGACGCGTGCCGCTGTTTGTGTCCCAAGTTGTCTCTTAGTTCAGCAGCGACTGACACAGCGCTATCCAACGCCCAGCATTGGCCGAGCAAAGCCGGTTGCTCCGCCGAGCCGTAAGTGAGCAGTCCCTTCATCAGAGTACCGAACCCCTGATAATTTAACTCGTCGACTTGTTTATCACCGAGATGGTATTTGATATTAGAAAACAGGAACATGGGGGCATTATTAATCAACGCGGCTACGTCAGCGTCGGCATAAGCCGAGTCATCGTCCTTCAGTAACCTCCCTTTAATCAGGAAGTAACTATCGGCAACATGCAGAAATACATGTCTGCGGATTTCCGAATTTAAGTTGTTGAACTTGGTGCCAACAATAGGATTGTATTCGTGGTAAGTGTAAGACTCGACCGATGAATCGTACACCAAAGGTTTGTTGATGTTTAAGTAATCTTCTACTACGCTCATTTTCTGGGTGTTGTTATGAATTTGATAAAGCTTTGTTTCTAGGTGTCAAACCATTTGTTTTTTTTTATTATTAGAGTTAAAATTAAGAATGAGTCCTTTCCCTTTTTTTCCTAACACGATTATTTTTATCCTTTTTTTTATTTAACTCGTAGATTTCAAAATGAAAATGCACCGTGAGCGTCTCGCCATTTAAATCCAACGGCTCGTTGGTCTGTGAAGTGAGCCAAACTCTTATATTTCTGATTAACTTTGTAGTAACTGGGAGGTAAACTGAATTATGCGGGGACTATGATTTTGAAACCGGGCGGTGAATTGGGATAAAAAGGAATATAAAGTGGGCTGAGTGTCGTTGTTTAGATACGAATTGCTGGTGATATCCACGTGTACGAAAAATGTGTTGATTCTCATAATGTCGACTGTATTTTGACTTTCTCGACTTCTCACGTAGTTGCCTACTGGAACCAAACTCTAGTCACCCGAATAAGATATTCCATAATTCGGATCGGTAATTATCAAGTTGGTTCTTAAAGTGTTTAGATTCGGAAGAATCATAATGGCATCCTTGCTGTGCCATTTGCATCTATCGCCGACTTGAGAAATTTATTCAAATCTTCGATTTCGTAAGCCCCCGGGGTGACTAACACTTTCTGCCGGGAGGCACCAGCATCGGTCGTGTATTGAATCTCGTTATTTTTTTAGGTGATGTTATGAATGCTGTTATACGTGTGTAAATTAAGCAGAGCCAATTCGTAATTTTTTCAGAGTCCAAATGAATGGGAGTGTTTAGATTAATTCTCAAATCAGAGTCTTTGCCGGAGAGAATAATTGAACAGGAATCCATGATGTTGCCTTTTTTTTTTAAATGCGATATACTAGGAAAAGAGAAAAAAAATGTGAAAGCTCAAAGGGCATTCGCATGACTCCTCCAGTTTTGGGAACCCTAAAATGTTGCTCATTCATCATTTTTACACTTTGAAGCATTTAGAGTTATCGCAGTGCGAAAGCTCACAAAGCATTTGCACGACCCCTCCAGTTTTGGGAACCCTCAAAATGTTGCTAATTCGCAATTTTCATAATGTGAAAGCTTTTAGAATTATCACAATGTGAAAGCTCGTGGAGCACTCACATGACCCCGCCAGTTTTGGGGACCCCACTCTCAATTTTGGTACGGTACCTCCCCACACTGTTGGTAATTCGTCATTTTCACCCTCTGAAGTATTTTAGAGTTATCACAGTGTGAAAGCTCATAGAGCATTCGCACGACCCCTCCAGTTTTGAAACCTCCCTCCCAATTTTGGTACCCCCCATACTGTTATTAATTCGTCATTTTCACACTCTGAAAGCTCTCGAGAGTTCTTACAACGCGAATTCTCATGAAGCACTTGCACTACCCCCATGGATGACGTCACTTCCGGTCACGTGACCTTCCCACTCGGAGGTGGATGCATTTAGTTGACAAAAGAACCTATGTAGCAAAAGGACATTTTTAGGTAGCAAAAGGACGCCGAGGTAGCAAAAAGACAAATTTTGGTAGCAAAAGGCACTTTCCCATGGGTGACCTCGACCCATCTTGGCTATGGCCGCACTTCCAGCATGCAAAAAGATAACAAGAAGCACTTTCCCACCCTCCTCCAGATCGATGAAAACGGAAAAAAGGCCAGCAACAAGGACTTTTCAACCCTCCTCCAGATCGATGAAAAACCGCGCGTGCGAAGCGGGCACTTTCCCCCTCCTCCAGATCGACGAAAACGGAAAAAAGCTAGCAAAAAGCACATTCCCACCCTACCCCAGATCGATGAAAACCTGCACGCGGAAAGCGGCACTTTCTCCCCTCCTCCAGATCGAAGAAAACGGGGAAAAAAGCCAGCAAAAAAGTACTTTCCCACCTTCCTCCAGATCAACGAAAACCCGCGCGCGGGATGCGGGCACTTCCTCCCCTCTTCCAGATCAACAAAAAATCGCACGCGGGATCTGGTCCAGCACTGCGGCTAGATATGGTAGAGGACAGTGCCTCGAGAACCAGAGAGTGTGGGTAACATGGAGCTTCATAACAGTTAACTGATGGAGGAAAAGAAGGTAGTGGGATAAAACAGTTGCATTCAATGCGGTGAGAAGCCTCTCAAATGCGAATTGTGTGATACTGCATTTTCTCTAATGGGGGACTTAAATGATATTGTAGTGTTCTGTTTGGCAAGAAATGTTTGAAATGTGAATTGTCTGGTGCTGTGTTTTCACAAAGAGGGAACTTGAAAGGACATATCAATCTTAATTCTGACGAGAAACCTTTTAAGTGTGAATTATGTGGTGCTGCATTTTCACAAATTCCTAGCTTTTGTGATGCAATTTCACAAAGTCCCTAACAGAACCAGCCACTATTTTCTTGCTGGACTTACTTAAATGGCTGTTCACTTCAAGACTCTGTAGGGCGCCAAGATGAAAACCCCGAGTATTAAGGTTGGTGGCCAAAATGGCACTCAAATTTTGTCATTTTTTACCTATTATGCAAGAATGTTGTTAGTGCTACACGAAAACGGTTGAGATAAATCTTCTCTACAAAAATGTAAACTTCAATGTTGGTCACATACTTTTTTCGTATCTCTTACGGATTTCGAGAAAAACGGTCTATTTGGCCCATTTTTGGCCATTTGGTCTTATTAATGCCTATATATGATCTTAATTTGCCAACTTACAACTTTCAACTGCTGTTGCGGCGTTTCTAATTCAGGTGAATAACTGCAATTTGATTCATTTCAAAGGTTGGAACGTCTTCTTTGGATCAAGGGTACGAATATGCACCACCGTTATGAAGCGAGCTACAGCCGTTTTACTAAGTAAAGGACTAGTATTAAAGTTCACTATTCGATTTTCGCTCATTTTCAACTCTCAACTGCTGTTGTGACGTTTCAAATTTAAGTGGATGACTTTAATTAAATGCATTGGAAAGGTGTGAATGCATTCTATGCATCACTGAAAGTATCTATCACTGTGAGGCACCGAGCTATATCCTTTTTACTACGAGCTTGTACCGTAAAGTACTCTTAGCCCAGCAGGTTAATTAAAAGAGGGATAGAAGAGGGTCTGTTGTAGTAGGTGTTGGAGTTGGTGAGGGGGGGGGGGAGGGAGTAAAGGGGTCAAGAAAATAATTTAGCTGGACTCTTCTTGGCCCTCCAAACAAAGAAGGTGTAAAAAACAATCGTTTTATTAAGGAATGTCGTGTTACGATTAGCTAACTGAAAAATAAGTAATAGATATCCGTGAAGTAGACCCGGTTATCCCGGTCTACTTCACGGATATGTGCTTTAATGCTAAGGTGTGACGTCGAGCCAACATATCTAGTTATTTGAGATTTAAAAAAATTTATTTGAAAATTTTATTTGTGAAAAATGACGTAAATTCCTGAACTCAAACTTCCAGGTTAAACTTCCTGTCTGCGAAAGGCTCACGTACGTGAGGACGTCCCTATATCCAGTTCCAGTCATTGACGTTTGCGTATAAGGTAAAACCGTATTTTTTCTACTTTATTAGTTTAAATAAGATATAGCGTATAAATGCGCTATTCGCTTGAGTCTCGTAGGTTTTTAGGTGTGTTTAGAAGGTGTCAGTAGGCTATGTAGGCTAGTTTTCGTACCGTCGGAACGAAAGGTTGTCGGGTTCGGCTTGGACTATTCATTCATGGATGGGGGTGGGGAGGGGGCTAGCATCGTACGCGAGGTTTTTTTGTTCGTGTTAGTGCGGAAAATGTCGTCAGGCTACAAATGAGCTGTTTGCTTGAGTATCATATGTTTTTAGGTGTATTTAGGTGTGTTTACAAGTGTCGGTAGCCTAGTTTTAGTACTGTCAGAGCGAAAGGTTGGCGGATTGGGTCATTCCTCCGTGGGTGGGGTCCTAGCATAGTAGCCTACGCGAGGTTTTTTTTTTTTTCGTGTTAGTACGATAAATGTCGCAGGTTGCAAATGTGCTTATTTATGTTGGTTATAATGGGGTGTGCTGGTTGAATTTGTGTTGTGTACGGTAGTTTTGCAAAGTAGGTCACATGGTAGAGCAGTGGTTGTGTGGAGCGCGGAAAAAGTGTTAGATTATCAAAAAAAGTGTGGGTTATCAAAAACGTGTGGGTTATCAAAATTAACCCACGGTCACGTGTGTAAAATAAATAATAACAAACAAACGAAAAACTGAGTAACCGGAACCACCTCTCCCAGACAATGACCTAACGCCGTACCAACTGAGCCACGCACTACGACAAGAAATGAAGCGTCGGAATAGGTACTAGTGATGCAGGTAAACAGGTCTGAAGATCAACAATGATGTTTGCCGTAAAACACTTATTTTTCATTCAATCCTTCATGGAAATACCTCCAACTGACTTAAGCCAGGAGAAAGGCTACTGACATCACTTTAATTTTAAAGTTAACCATGTGTAAACAACTCTTAACCAATCGTATTTGTTTACTTCTCTTTTCTTACGGACAGACAGCTTGAATAGTTGTTATAATTTCGTAATGTGTGTGTGTTCTCGTATTAAATTTTCAAATCAAGGGATTGTTGTGGTGCATTAAGGCAGTAATGCTGTACGTGATGCTGCAGATTGTTTTTTTTTTTATCTCCACACGCAGGCCACTTTTGTGCATCCTTGCAGTAGTCACTGCAGTAGTCCATCTAGAAACATCATTCTGCCAAAAATATGCTATGTAGAGTGTGTCCAAACAATGTTATTTGGCCCAAAATGGCGTGGTATGTTTTGTCGGAGCCAATATTTATTGACATAAAACCAAATGGAGCATAACAGTTTGTTGAAAGCTTGTTTATGTGAAGCGAGGTGGGGCTGACACAAAAGGGGACCCAGACAAAGTCCATAACAGTCAGAACCTGCCACTATTTTCTTGCGGGAACTTACTCAAATGGATGTTCACTTTAAGATCATGTAGGGTAGGCTACCAGGATGAAAACTTTGAGCATTAAAACTGGCCCAATTTGTATCCATTTTAGCCAATAATGCAAAAATCGCTAGTGGTACACAAAAACAGTTGAGGGAAGAGTTGTTTGCAATAATGTAAGGTCTCGTACTTTTTTCATATCGCTTAACGATTATGAGAAAATCTGGGATTTTGTGCCATTTTAGGCCATTTTGGCTTATTTCATGCCTCTAGATGTCTTTGCCAACGTACAACATTCAACTGCTGCTGCGCCGTTTCTACTTTAGATGGATGACTCCAATTTGATTCATATCAAAGGTTGGCATGTGTTCAGAATCTACAACTGTTAGAGACCGAGTTTTGCCCGTTTTACTAACGGCTTGTATCAGAGTTCACCAGATTTTTCGCTCATTTTTCGACTTTCAACTGCTGTTGTGACGTCTCTAATTTCGGTGGATGACGCCAATTAGGTTCACTAGAAAGGTGGGAAATTCTTCTTTGCATCAAGCGCAATTGAAAGGGTCTATCCCTTTTAGGGACCGAGCTACACCCGGTTTTACTGGCGCTGGCATCACAGTTCCGTTACCAGAAATTCTTTCCCTGTTTTTCTTATTGCGAAAATGCAAAATAAATATTTTGCTAAAATTTGAAATTTAGTGCTTTGATTGGAACCACTTTCCACCCCTTCATTTGACTAGTATCATAATTTAACAACAGCACGTCGTTCAGGCATCGACTGAAAATGGAAATCAATGCTTTAGTTCTAGTTCGAATAATGCAGGAAAACGTGCATGTGTAAAATAAGCAATCAGTACTGAAACAAGTAGGCGTCAGAATTACTAGATGTGCATGTGTTATTTGGGAGTTATTTGGAATTAAATTAGAGAGGGTATTCAGCCTAGCTTGTCGAAAATTAGAAAGTGGGTATTAAATGACACTGTGCCCAACAGTTTTCTTCATGTGACTGCAACATACACAACCGTAAAAATAAAATATCTCAAATTCTTTAAAAAGATGGGGAAAAATTCTCGGTTCTGGCACCATTCGATTTTTTGCTAATTTTTAACTTTCAACTGCTGCTGTGACGTTTCTAATTTAGGTGGATGACTAATTAGTTTCATTCGATAGGTGGGTGGGTATGTCTTCTTTGAGAGTACCTTTCACTGTTAGGCACCGAGCTACGTCCATTTTACTACGGGTACTGTTAGTCCAGCAGATTAGAAAGGAGTTAGAAGAGGCTCTTGTAGAATTTGTTGGGATTGGTGGTGGTGGTGTTGGTTTTTTTTTTATTATTCTAGAGGAGAAGATATAGAAATACGCACGCACTCACATCGTTCGTTTTTAATGATGTAGCAGATAGTAATCCTAGTGAAGAACAACAGTAACTTATCCACCATTTTTAGTTGGTAGAGTCAACGGCAAAACCGCCTCCTAGTGTTGGTGAGTCTGATGCATCACCTGTGACGTTACAGTGAGGGTTCGCAAAATTCGTCGAGCATTTAGGAACTCCTTTGGTGAGTTATGCTGATAGCGCTGAATTTTCTGGCGAGTTTAGGATATTGCTCATGTAACTTGAGCCCGATGCCTTCTTTCTTTATATTTGCTTTGACTGCAGCTGGTTACTGCGCATTTTCCAGACGCTCAACAGCGAATGCCGACAAGTTTGTGCCGGGGTAAGTGACCTTTTACTCCGGTGTTTTTTGTAACCCATTTTTATTGCAGCATAAATTTTTGTGTGATGTTTCGATGACAAACGTGTGTCCAGACGCAACTTTCAGACGCAACTTTACATTTGTTGTGATTTTGGGAATGCTTGAGTAGTTTTTATTAATTCGTTCCTAACGTCATAGCAGTTTCAAATGAATTAAGTGGAAGGCAAATATTTACTGATGTTGATGGTTAAATTACACATCAATATCAAACTTAACCAAAGAGTTGCTGCGCATTAATGTAGCAGCTACACTCTAGGCTTCTGTTAGAAATAGAGATTGAAACAGACATAGAGATTGACGGTGCACGAAGCACCCTTCCCCTCCCCCCACCAAAACCCCAAAGAAGTTAAGTAACTAGAGCGTCATAGCGAGATTTGAAAGCGTTGAGTGAAGGAGCGCAAACAACAGATTGAGGGAGGGAGTTCCAGGGTTGAACACCCCTTTCCGTGAAACAGTGAAAGCGGAGTTTAGCCCGAGATACAGTGCCAGAAATATGGAGTGGGTGGCCACGAGTGAAGTTGACATTTGGAATGAGGGAAAAAACAGGGTCCACTTCAAGAAGATTGTGAATAAGTTGGTAGGTAAGTAACATGTCGCCACGATGAAAACGATCATGAATGGAGGAAACCCCAACTTTATGTAGGCGATCGGAATAAGGTAACGAACGAATAGTGTGACACCATTTGGTAAGGCGACGTTGGCAATTTTTAAGACGATTAAATGAGTAAAGATTATAGGGGAGACAAATGTGGGAGCAGTAACCAAAGACTGGGAGGAGAAAGGTTTTATATAAAATAGTAAACAGGGAGGGTGTAAGGTTGGAGAAACGTTGGTAAAACGTTGGTATAGATTATTTTTTATTCAAATAAATTTTGCAGACTTTACATGGGTTTTCCTTGTTTCACTTAAAAGCCATCTCCTTCCCCGCTACGTGTGATGCTTTGAAACAGCAACCACATGTCGCCTATAATTTGTGGCTAATATAAAAGATTTCGTGCAAGGCGAAATCGTACCTAAAAATTATTCGTTTTTACCGCTATTAAGCTGGACTATTGCTGAGTAGAGCACCATCTAATAGCACACGCAGGCCTACCAACCTCCCTCTACAAGCGGTTCCGTCCCACAACAAGCGCTTCCATTTTCCACATCAATCGCGCCCGAATCTCCATCAAGCGCGCCTAAAACGTCATACGAGGCGAAAAAGCCCCGTCCATTCGGACTCGTCCACAATAATCGCTCCCAACTAGCCCGGAATCCTCCGCTGTGGCGCTGCATTTCAACATGGCGGCCTCACTGTTCGGTGCGGTTTTTAGCTTAGTCAACATTTGGTTCGTTTAATTTAAAACGAAGGAGTGTTTGAAATCTACGATTTACCCGTCGATGGGGATCTGGTATGTCTCACGTCCCAGTAGCAAGTGTGATTTTTATTATTTCTTTTGCCGTTTTGCTGCAATAAGCTCCATAATATCGCAACGTAGAGGCACGATAGCCTACTCAATGCAATCTACGACTGTTTATTTACAATCGAAACTGTATTAATAAAGCACGTAAATTCTGAATGACAATCCGTCCGTAGTATGAGGCTTTCCCTTCTTACAGCTGCATTCAACTTCATCAAAACCCTTTACTCAAGTTAACGGAGTTACTAAAAAGGTAGTATTTGTTTATTACTGTGCCACGATACATTCCAGGATGTATACAATCCTGTTTAATGGAAGAGGTAGGCGCCGTGGATTTAATAACTCCACCCCTACCCATTGTGGGTCAGATTGGGAGGGGTCGGGGCTCCCCGGGAATATAATGCAGCGGCCTCTAGGCACCTGGCGGGGTAGGGGTGGGCGGGAATTACCTTAAATCTTCGTAAATTTGAAGTTTTCCTAAAAATAAGAGATTCATTTCAAATTGTTCGAAAAAAAATATTTTTATTTCTAAATAAGGGCTTCCTGTAGTGTGGGTGGGAGGGGGGGGGGGCGAAGCCCTGTAAGCTAGCATGCTGGCTTCAAAAGTTGAATAGGAAACGTTTTCCTGCAACTTTGAACTTAGTGGTGCAATTTTCGTACGAATTCACTTCACGTATTTCAGAATAACAGTTTGATACAGTGCCCTACCGTCGTTACCCGGGGGAGGGGGGGGGGGTCGTAGTCGGTGCCCTGTAAGGTAGAAAGAAATCAATGTGAATCGGAAACGTTTCCCTGCAATTTCCAGTTGGCAAACTCGGATATATTTTCGCCACAAATTTTCGTTTCCATGAAAGTTTGTCGCGCGCCCAGCCGAAGCAATGTCAAAATATTTCCATGAATACTGTTTAATCATTGCTATCATTAAGTCAGCCGGAAAGCAAAGTTTAATAAGCGATGTTTTATACCCCTTCGTTTTGGCAGCAAAATTGTTGCGTACGATATAAGTCAAACGTTACCTCTGATCGTTCTGGTTGCTTTCCTTCTTGTCTCGCATGCACGTCACTGGTACGAGAAGTCGTGAGCTCACACCCTTTGGCAGTTCAGGGCAACACTGAGGGCGTAAAAAGGGCTTTTGTACAGAGTAGCTAAAACTAAAAACGAGTTGGCATGTCGTGCGCATAAGGAAGTTCGGTAAGGAGCAACTCCTCACGTGTATTTTGGGGGGGGGGGGGGGGAGTACTGATGTATTAATATACCAAAACCCAAGGCAATCTGTATGCCGTATTAGGTGATGTTTGGTATTGTGGGGAGGGGGGAAGGGCACCTTTACGTTAGCTCATCGCTGCCAGGATTTAAAAAGCACCAGTAAATTAGACACCAGCAAAAACTGTATTAAACAAAACTAATAAGGCTTTCCGCCAAGTTTATGTCGTTTAAACTTGCTATATCAAACAACTGCAAAAAAAAAAAAAAACGTGCAGTAGCCAATTAGATTTGCTCATAGTCTTTCGTATGTGAGCCCATCACTGTCGTGATTTTAGCTAAAGCAGTAAACATCAACTAAATATGTAGGCTGCTACATGAAAATCTGGTATAGTTGACAAAATTAAAAACTGAGTTCGCCGTTTGACTTAGTAGTATCCCCACATTTGCGCACACCAGTTCATCATTGCTAAAGGTCCAAATATAGACTTACGCCTATGCCCACCCCCTGGGCCTCTTTGTGCAAATTGTGTGCAAACTGAAATCCATTAATTTAATTTACAAAGAAAATTTCTAAAACAATTGCTGGATGTTTGTCACAATTAAGTCTTACGGAACTTGCTAACCTGAAGAATAACTAAGAAAAACCACCGAAATTTGCTTAACAATTTGTTGTAGACATGCTCACTGGGAGCCAGAAATAGGCACTAAAATACTGTTAAATCTTTCAACTTCTGGCGCTCTGATCCAGACCTCACTGGGGGAGCTTACAGAGCCCACCCCCGGAGCTGATTTTTCCGGACCCCCTTTCTTAAGTACTTTTCTGGCTGCATCATTGTAATTTGCCAGTTGGAAAAATCGTAATAACATTTTACAAGGTGGTGCCTCGGTGTAGCCCGCATCCCCACACACACACACAACCAAGTGCCCTTCGCTACGGCCCTACAAGATGGTGCATTTTTCTTTCTTCGCTCCTGCAGAGCATTGCCAATAATGGGTAGTGAAAAACCACTCCATGTTGTACTTCCTATAGTGGCTACTCTAGCGTTAGTGGTTGCACATGGGCCTACGATGAAATTATTTCATTATAGTTTTGTTTTCTCGAAAAAGGATAGTAAAACCTAATTTGGTGGAGGAATACTTCACACACGTAAAATTTTTCTGCTTTACTATTTTGTAGAATTTAACTGGGACGTTGACTTGGCATTGTCAAGATTAGTTCTACAAAATATATCGAAGCAACCTTGGCACTGAAAGGAGGTGCAGTGGCACATTGTATGTCGATGTGCCCGCTTTTCTAGTGGCACAGTGTCGATATAAAAAATGGACTATCGAAAGATAAAATATAGTGAAGTTTCTTGCTTAGTTTTATCCCAAACGATTAAAAGTATTATTGTGAAAAATTTCCACATTTCAAAGCAACATGCTCCAATTTGTAAAAACTGGAACATCAAAAGACGAAAAAAATTATGAAACACGTAACGCAATTTTGTCTTAGCTTTTAAGCTAACACATTTTAAATCGACATACTCAGTTTTCATTTTTATCTTCGTAAAAGTTGAAGTTTCGTCGCACCTTGGGGACAGTTTTTCCCCCAAATTCAAGAACTTTGGGTAACTTTCGCCCTAAATTTCAGACCTTGGGAAACTTCTCTGCTTTATTCCGGGATCTTATGGACACTTATTTACTTGTCAATGACATGCTGATACCGTGGTGAAGTATGTTTTATTACCATCATTCAGTCAGTTGGAAAGCAGTTTAATATGAGGTGTTTTTTA
This sequence comes from Lithobius niger, assembly GCA_023313725.1. Lineage (NCBI taxonomy): Eukaryota > Metazoa > Arthropoda > Chilopoda > Lithobiomorpha > Lithobiidae > Lithobius > Lithobius niger. Next base: position 15,876 of record JAHWFP010033347.1, on the reverse strand, counting down.
CCCGTTACTTTAGAGATAAAAAAAATTATTAAAAACTGAGTTGGCCGTTTTGTTTTCTAGTGCGCCAGCTTATCGATTAGCCTACCGCCACCATGATTTTAAAATCTTGTGTTAATGCAGAAACGTTGGCTAAAGCTTGCCAAAACAAACATGCTTCACATGCGGGGGGGGGGGCAACCGAGAGCCAAGGAAAGGGCGGAGGCAAAAGATAGGCTAACAGAAAAAGGGCTACTAGAAAATAAAACGGTGAATTCAATTTTTCCTACTCAGGTTTTAATTTTTAAACTAAGGAGTAAAAAACACAGCGTACTAACACACAGCGTACTAACCTTTGCTTTCCAACTGACTGAATGTTGGTAATAATTTTAAATCTGCATTCATGGAAATACTTAACCATTGCTTTCGCTGGACGCGACAAACATCCAAAGTACCGTATCATAGAAACGGGAATTTGTAGTGGAAATACAGTAATTTGTGTTAGCCTACTTTACGTCTCTTCCGACGATGGTGGGGTGGGGGCGATTATGGAATGCTGTCATGTTTTATTTAAAGAAGCACAGGGTCTGCAGGCATGGGGGGGGGGGGATTAAACTACGGCGATTTCTCTAACATTAAAAATGATCGTACACATCTGAAGGCACGGAATGCCAGCTTGGAACTACAAGACTTATCGTAGCACAATAATAAACACTAGCAATTTATTGACTCTGGTAACTCGAGTAAAGGGTTATGATGAAGTTAAACCTTGGTTGAACACAGCTGTAGAAGGGAAAGCCTCCTATTAAGGCCGGATTGTCGTCCAGAATTTACGTGCTTTATTAATAGTTTCGATTGTAAATAAACAGTCGTAGATTGCATTGCCGTGCGATATTATGGAGCTTATTGCAGCAAAACGGCAAAAGAAATTATAAAAATCACACTTGCTACTGGGACGTGAGACATACCAGATCCGCATCGACGGCTAAATAGTAGATTTCAAACACTCCTTCGTTTTAAATTAAACGAACCAAATGTTGACTAAGCTAAAAACCGCACCGAACAGTGAGGCCGCCATGTTAAAACGCAGCGCCACAGATGAGGATTCCGGGCTAGTTGGGAGCGATTGTTGTGGACGAGTCCGAGTGGACGGGGCTTTTTCGCCGCGAATGACGTTTTAGGCGCGCTTGATGGGGATTCGGGCGCGATTGATGTGGAAAATGGAAGCGCTTGTTGTGGGACGGAACCGCTTGTTGAGGGAGGTTGGTAGGCCTGACACTATTGATCGAATGTCGATGTTTTACATATGCAAACGTGGAAACATAATTATTTTACCCTTTTGTTATCAATATATTTTGTTTAAATAGGCCTAATTTATGATTAAGCTTTTCGTAGCTTTAAGTAATTTCATTTAAATGTAAGGCTAAATAGGTAGTTTGTATTTGAAATTTCCAAAATGCAACTCCAACAGTCGTCCCATAGCGAGCTGCACGTGCCTCATTCTTGAATGACGTCAGTTAGCATTGCAAGCCGTAAACCTACTGACAACACTACTGGACCACGCGCCTTCTAGGTGGCGCAACAATTGTGGACCATCCGTACAGCAGGAAGATGTGATATTCCGAAACTAACAATTAACTTCGAAAAATTCGTTTAAACAATGGTCCAAAGGGTCTTTTCCGCTTTTTTTGAGGAGAGAAATGTTACCTAGAAGTACGAAAATACGCGTACGCGAAATCCGGATTAATTTCCTGTCTTTTGACATCCTTCTCATATGTTTAGCCCTCCTACTTCAAGAGGAGAAGAGGTACATATATACATAAGTTTTTTATGATTAAGACTAGCGGAGTCGCTCGCTTCGCTCGCTCATTCCGCCGCGTCTCGCTGCGCTCGAAGAGATTTCTTGTTGCAACTCATATGGTGCTGACAGACACTCCGAGCAAAAATTATCAAACAAATGCTCAAGGAAGTGATCCGAATAATGTGCGCGTTTATCTTAGTTCATCAGTTCATAATACTAATGATAAACAACACTAAAAATGGTCAAATAAGTTCAATGTAGCATTAGTGTTTCACGTGTTTTCTTTTATCCAACGTGCTTTCTTTTATCCAACGTAGAAAGTCGATCATTTCCACTACTGAATAAATATTTATCCTACAACTTACTAAGAGTGTTTAAGAAAAAATGCCGTTTCTGATGACAAACGCTGATTTTCGTTCGCTCCACTCACTCAATCAGCGCAACCTCAGAAACGTTAACACCACCACAGCCGACCACCATGACCCAGGCAGCAACAGAAAATGCTACGGATTGAACGTAAGTTAGGCCTACACAAGATACTAACTCGTTCCCAAAGCTGGTCGTGTTTTACCACAAATAAGGAGGGGACTGACCGATGGCCTTACGTAAACACTTATGGTGGAATATTGTTGTTTGAAATGATACAAACACTCCCAGCAAAAATTATCAAGCAAATGTTCAAGGAAGTGATCCGAATAATGTGCGCGATTTCTCAGTGCATCAGTTCATAATACAAATGATAAACAAAACTAAAAATGGTCAATTAGATCAATAGAGCAGTAGTGTTCACGTGTTTTCTTTTATCCAACATAAAAAGCCGGTAATTTCCACTACTGAATAAATATTTATCTTTCAACTTACTAAGAGTGTTTAAGAAAAAGTGCTGTTTCTGATGACAAACGCTGATTTTCTTTCGCTTCGCACACTCCATCAGCGCAACCTCAGAAACGTGACCACCACCACAGCCGACCTCCATGAATCACACATCAACAGAAAACGCCACGGTTTGAACGTAAGTTAAGTCTACACAAGACACTAACTCGTTCCCAAAGGCTGCTCATGTTTTACTACAAATAAGGAGGGCAGCGGCTGACGCTCATTCGGCTGATGATCAGTGCAGTACGTGTTTTTCGTAAGGTTTCAGTTCGTAAACAAACGGTTCCGCATCTACTCTTTCTTTTCTCTTTGTTTATACTTATTCGCCACATTTAATAAGATTCACCAGATTAATTTTCATTACTGAATAAATATTTAGCCTACTACTTACTAACTGTATTTAGGACAAAGTGCTATTTCTGATGACAAACGCTGATTTTCGTTCGTTACGCTCGCTCATCCGTCGCGTCTGGCTGCGCTCGAGGAGAATTCTTATTGCAACTCATATGGTGCTGACAGACATTGCCAACAAAAATTATCAAACAAATGTTTAAGGAAGTGATCCGAATATTGTGCGCGTTTTTCTTAGTGCGTCAGGTCATAAGACAAAATGATAAACAAAACTAAAAATGGTCAATTAAGTTCAAAGTAGCAGTAGTGTTTCACGTATTTTCTTTTATCCAACGTAGAAACTCGATCATTTCCATTACTGAATAAATATTTATCCTACAACTTACTAAAAGAGTGTTTACGAAAAAGAGAAAGAACTTATTATAAGAGTGTTTCAGAAAAAGTGATGTTTCTCATGACAAACACTGAAGACAAACAATAAAGAACGAATCGAATAAAACCACCACAACCTGCTTACGTAGAGAAACGAACGAAACCTCAATAGTGCTTTGAAGTAAGCAACAATCAACTCCCCTTAGTTACACGCGCCTTTTTCTTTAATGACAACCTTGAGCTCACGCGCATCATTTACTGTTACCTTCAATCGATTGTTGACGAAAGGTCGCCTTGACTCACAACAATTACGAAACAATTATGGACCACGACCTTCAGCAGTAAAATTCGATATTACGAAGTTAACAATGAGCCTCGAAAAAGACGGGACAACAATGGTTTGATGTGGTTTATCACTTTTTTTCGAGGTAATTTTATGAACCTAGAAATACGAAAATACGCCTACGTGAAATCCGGATTAATTTCCTGTCTTTTGACACCTTTCTCATATTTTTAGGCTTCCTACTTCAAGAGGAAAAGAGGTACATATATATATACCGACCGTAAGAAGTTTTTAATGATTTAGACTAGCGGAATCGCTCGCTTCGCTCGCTCATTCCGCGTCGTCACGCTACGCTCGAGAAGCTTTCATGCTGCAACTCTTATGCTGCTGACAGACATTCCACACGTAAAACGATCACACAATTGATCACAGTGCAGCGCGTGTTTTTCGTAAGGCTTCAGTTCACAACAAATTAACTGAACAAAAAGCGGATTCGCCTTTTTAAAACCATTCCCCTTCCGCCGTGCGCCTAAACTGCCAATGAGCCAGGAGGCGAGACCCGCGATTTCTCCCCCACTCGGCCTTGGCTTGAAAAAAACCTTGTTCATCCCCACTACATGGCCGTTTCAACACTGTAGCACGCGAGTTGCTGCATGCTTGAACTAAACATTCTTGGTAATTTTATCAAGGATACTCCGTCGAGCTCTACAGGTCTCCTTTATACCGCTCTTGGTACAGATTATTTCTTTATTCAAATAAATTGCGCTGCGGAAGATGCACAGTAAAAGCGATGCCAGAGTCGAATACCAGGAACCACACGTCGCTTTTATTTTTTTGTTTATACCACACTTTACATGGGTTTTCTTGTTTCATATATTTTAAGAATTTTCACTTAGAAGCCATATCCTTCCCCGCTACGTGTGATGCTTTGAAACAGGAACCACTTGTCGCCCATAATTTTTGACAAATACAAAATAGCCAAATAGCAACTCATTTTGCTCTCTGGGTCTCTCCCACCTCACACTCTACATGGGTTAACGTTTACACTACAGGTCGAATGTTGCTGTTTAAAACATTACAAACAAAGACGTACCTTAAATTGCTACGGTTATTTCTGGGGAAGAGGGACAATATTTTTTTAATTCAAATATGCTGCATAAGTTGTACAGTACAAGTGACGACAGGCACCACAACACACCACTCAGTTGTAATTTGTGTTAGTACGACATTTTACATTGATTTTCATGTTTCACGTATTTTAAGAAATTTTTGAGCTGTTAGACCTACGCAAAGCTTAACTTATACCGAAAGCTGCTCGTAAAGTAATAAATATGAGGAGAGAACCAGCTGTTGGTTTAACGTGCACACTACTGGTCGATTCTTACTGTTTGGAATGTTGCAAATGCAGAGGTAAAATATTCTTAACCTTTGAGTGCTAAACCCGAGAAAATCTCGGGCCAAACACAAGCACAGGTTGAAGTATTAAAAACAGAGTCCTTACTACGCGCGAGATGGCCAACAATGCAGGAATGACAACAATACTAGGTTCCCTTAACAAGCTGTCTCTAGAGACGGCCGTGGCCGAGTTGGTAGAGGCGTGTGCCTCACGTTTAACAGCTCTTTCAGGTTGCTAGTTCGATCCCCGTTCAGGTTACTCCTACTTTTTTGGAGATATAAAAAAAACGCAGCTCTCAAAGGGTTAATACTTTTTCGGTTGTTAATGTATTTGCTTTACGTAATTTAGTATTTTTAGTATTTAATCTTTTTCGTATCTTTGCGTAACGTGGGGGGGGGGGGGGCGAATGAGGCTTAATGGCGCGTCGACAACTTGGTCTTTGCGTAATGTGATTTAATTTAAATGCTAAACAGGTTTTCTGTCGTATTGGATTTTAAACAGCCATAAACCAACTCCAACAGCTTTCCCACCCGTGAACTGGACGTGCTTCATTCTTAAATGAGGGCTATTCAGATGCTGCCACTCACAACAACCGTAGCCCCCAATACATTGTTGCCGCACGTTCCTGAAACGTTCGAAGCTTTCACGAAAAAAATCTGTCAACAATCAATGACGTTACATATTGTTGCCGATTGTTGCGTGATTGTTGCGGGAGCTAGATTTTCGTTAATTTTGGGCATTTAGGACCCTTCTCGTTTCTTAAAAATATGCCTACGCTAAAAACGGTTTATTTTCATGTCTTTCGACACATTTCTCACATTTTTAGCCTCCTACTTCCAGAGGAGAAGAGGATATACCGACCGTAAGTTTTTAATGATTAAGACTAGCAGAGTCGCTCGCTTCGCTCGCTCATTCCGCGTCGTCTCGCTACGCTCGAGGAGCTTTCATGACGTAACTCTTATGCTGATGACGGATATTCCATATCTAACACGATCAAGCAAATAATCAGAGTGCAATACGTGACGGACATTCCATATCTAACACGATCAAGCAAATAATCAGAGTGCAGTACGTGACGGACATTCCATATCTAACACGATCTAGCAAATGATCAGAGTGCAGTACGTGTTTTTCGTGAAGGCCGGGGAATAATGAATTTATTGGACCCATGGCCCATAGCAAACGCCCTAGTATAAAACAACTTAGGTACATGTACATATTGAACCTAGGACCACACAACGTCATCCATCCTACCCTGGTGCTACTACGCTGATCTTCGCCACAACACAGTTTCACAAATTCACTGCAAAACTACCCTTACAGCCTTGCAGACGTAAGGCTTCAGTTGATAAACAAATGAATAACCATAAATCAGTCCAACGGTATGGCCACCCAAGAGCTACGTGCGCTTCTTAAGGCGAAATATGCGATTCGTATCCAGTCGGCCTTAGCTTGAAGAAACCATTCCCTTTCTGGCACGCGATTGTACTGTTATTGAGCCAGGAGGTTAGGCATGCGATTTGTACACAGTAGGTCTTGGCTTGAAGAAGCGAACCCCTTTCTGGCATGCACCTAAACAGGCAATGAGCCTGGAGGCGAGACACGGGATTTCTTCCCCAGTCGGCCTTGGCTTGAAGCAACCTTATCCATCCCCGCTGAAAGGCCGTTTCAACGCTGTAGCACGCAAGTTGCTGCATGCTTGAACTAAAATGCTTGGTAATTTTATCTTTCATACTCCTTGTGCCGCTCTTGGTTTTTTATCCAAATAAATTTTGCAGACTTTACATGGGTTTCCTTGTTTCACAAATTTTAAGAATTTTTACTTAAAAGCCATCTCCTTCCCCACTACGTGTGATGCTTTGAAACAGCAACCACATGTCGCCTATAATTTTTGGCTAATATAAAAGATTTCGTGCAAGGCGAAATCGTACCTAGAAACTATTCCTTTTTACCGCTATTAGGCTGGACTATTGCTGAGTAGAGCACCAGCCAATAGCACACTATTGATCGAATGTCGATGTTATATACAAACGTGGAAACATATTTTACCCTTTTGTTATCAATATATTTTGTTTAAATAGGCCTAATTTACCATTAATCTTTTCGTAACTTTACGTAATTTCATTTGAATGCAAGGCTAAATAGGTAGTTTGTATTTGAAATTTCCAAAACGCAACTCCAACAGTCGTCCCGTTAGCGAGCTGCACGACACGTGCCTCATTCTTGAATGACGGCTGTTAGCATTGCCAGCCGTAATCCTACTGACAAATACTGGACCACGCGCCTCCTACGTGGCGCAACAATTGTGGACCATCCGCACAGCAGGAAGATATGATATTCCGAAAGTAACAAACAACTTCGAAAAATTCGTTTCAACAATGGTTCAAAGGGATTTTTTCGCTTTTTTCGAGGGGAGAAATGTTACCTAGAACTACGAAAATACGCCGACGCGAAATCCGGATTAATTTCCTGTCTCTTGACCCCTTTCTCATATTTTTAGCCCTCCTACTTCACGAGGAGAAGAGGTACATATATACCTACAAATATATATATGTAACAATAACAGTAACAGTAGATCATCCCATTGTAGACATCCGATTGTTAAAAAATTGATTGTTAATGATAAAAAGGCGGCTCACTAGCAGACATGTGTCTGTTAACTGTAAGCAACTGAAAGCTTATTTTGGCATGTTGAGGATAAATCCCAATGCGACAGAAATGTTTCAAATTGTGGAAAATGTAAGGGAAAGGGTCAGAGATAAAGAAAAACTAAAATTTAAAGGATGAGTGTCCACCAATCAAAAGAAAAAGAAGCGTCAATAACGTTGTTTTTATGTTATTGTCTAGCTAGCTAATAAGATTTTTCCTATGTTAAATTCCATAGACTTTTTGCTCATGGCTGGCGCAAAATTGAGAAGGCCTATATACGTACCTGAACTTTTGCACACGGATGCATGGTGATCTGAGGATGGTCCTTTTGTTGGTTTGGGGGTTGTAGGGGTCACGACAAATGCGTGGGAGGGTTTTGAAATTCGCCACCGGCGAATTTAAATTTCGTTTCTTTTCAAAGTTGCAACCAAACATTTTAAGCAACAATGGCTTGAACAATCAAGACTGGTCCTTAGATTTATTGTAAAAGCCTGGACGAACTAAAAACTGAACTGTAACGAAGGACAAAATAAAGAAACATTAACGTTGCCGTGGATTGCGTAAGAATAAAGAGATGCACGTTAGATGATGGTTACGCAGCAATACACTCTTAAAAGTATAACGTCTAGTTTGACTTCTAAAAGGCAGTTTAGACGTTACACGCAAGCCAATCGAACTTGTAACCTCTCTTAGACGTTACATCTCGAAGTAACATCAACAATTTACTTCCATTGTAACTTCTAATATTCCACTTGCTTTTCGTTATTTCAAAGTCCAGCGTTACTTCTAAAATTACTTCTAACATTTTTTAAATTATCAGTTTAGAAGTAACAAAAAATTGCATGTAGTTTGTAACGTGACGTTACAGATCGAAGGAACACCTGTTACCTCTAAACTTGTCTTGTATTTCTGAAATTGATGTTGTTAACAAGTTTTGCAGTCGTCGTGGTTTTGAAGGAGTTTTAAAATGACCGCTGACTGTTAAACTTCTACAGGCTAATGTTTACAGGCTATTACAGAAACGGAAATTAGCTGTAAACATTAGTATTAAACGAAGAAATACACTGGAGCCAATATTTTGAACAGCCAACAATAAAATCCAAGTGTTCAGATGGGCCTATACAATGCACACTTTCGTTGTGTGCTGATGTTAATTCATATGGCAAGTTAGCAGCAATTATGATAGTATTGAGTTTGCATAGTGGTCTTGTCTAGTGCATTGGAGGCCCAAGCTACCGGATTTAATTCCTAACTCACAATGGCACGTAAAGGTTTTTAGTACTGCTGTTCACTTGCCATTCTTTCCTGTTCACATTGTTGCTTCCATTTTGTTTCTTCGTTTAATTCTCTGATAAATTTGTTGCTCTTGATGTGTTTTTTTTTTATAGCAAATTCGCAGCAACAACACATATCGATATTTACTGATTTATTATTATTACTGCTATTTATTTTTATCTGACTGACGATTTTGCATAGGCTAGTAATTATAACACCAATGACAATTTCGTAATTATTTGTAATTTGCTATTGCTGTAAAAGGAGAAAAAAGGGGAATTAGTCGGATTAACATCCCTTAAAAACTGCTGTTTTTTTCGGGACGGATTCGGACAATTTTCTAGGAAATAAAAAAAGCACAAACCTAAATTTTTGTATAAAGAAAAGCATGATATAAGACTTAAAAGCAATGAAAACAATCCTAAAAAGGAATGAAGCGAAAGAGTGTAAAGCATCCCTGCAGTTGTAATGTTTTGTACAGAGGCAAAATATTGGGAGGTGGGGAAAATCGTCCGAGCGTGTAAGTGTAAGACTGAAATTTCCGACTGGATACTGATATTTTTCTAATGAATCTGAGGCCTTTTCCTGCCTATCGTGTCCGTTTTTGTGGTTTTGTCTTGCCTCACGTTACTTCCGACTGAGGCTCATTTTTCTAACTCATGATTTTAGTTAGGAGATGTCTCAACCGCCTTACTTGTGTCACCTTAAACCATGCACATAATAAAAGTTTTGCAGGTCACGGGCGTATTACGTTGGTGTCATGCAATTTGCCCATTGTTGATTTCACGACAAAGCTAGGCAATAACAAAATACCAAACACGGTTTCGCGATGGGCAGGGATTGCTTGCTGCTGGGTATTCGTTTCTGAATGTTGCAGCACTTATTAAGGTCTAATTTAGGGCTGTTGCTGTATGTGGAAGTGTTAGCGTGTCAGTATTGCCAGTCAATGGACACATGAGTAATCCCCCCTCCCTATTTAAATAAATGGAAACATGAGTAATTCCCCCCTCCGTATTTTTAAAATAATAAACTTTTTTTTATTTTAAAAATAAATAAAAATATATGCAGTACGAAACTATTGCGTGGAAACAAGATTTTTTATTCTCCCAAGTCTAAATCCTAACACTTGTGGAAAGTTTTAAGTACTCTATAATACCTGTTTCCACCCCACCACCCACTCACAGAAAGATTCAGCATTTTTTTTAGGAGTGCTGCTTGTCGAATCAAACTAGAGCTTGCAAAGAAGAGTGTGGTGTGCCATGCGCGTCAGACTATGTCTACAGGAACGGGAGTATGGTAACAACGAGGACAAATATTGAGGTTGACGTAACACCATACTCCCGATTCCCATTAAGCACCTGGGTGCTGTCGTAACGACGCGACGCGAAATGGTGGCATACACAAACCCATTCGTGCTTCCTGATTGCAAGATGGGTAAATGCAGTCGTCATTTACAAGATTGGTTAACTACAACGGGCAATCCTATGTGTCTGGGCATCCCCCGGTTCGGATGCATTACATGGTAAGTGTTTTCTTCATTACGGTGCGTGCATTACATGAGACTTTCTGTTGTATGGATTGTGGGAAGGTGTGTCGTTGTTATAAAAATGGCGTTGTGCAGCCGTAGAGCAGCAGATTGAAATCGGTGGCGTTATGCAGTCAAACGGCCTGTTTGGTTCCCGCATTGTGTGTTAGCTGAAGTGTTTCACCGCCACCCCCCCCCCCAAAAAAAAAACAGAAACACCCCATAAATATTTACCTCCCTCAAACACGATATGTGCACATTCCTTCCGTCGGGAGCATCCATAAATTACGTACGGTAACGCATATTTTCGTCTTTTATTTATCACTGGTGTCCACCAATTTGCAAAACGTATGCCCAATACTTTTTCCGAATTGAAGTGTTAATCCTCATAGAGGGAATTAAAGGGGTAAAAGCTGCAATGTCAGACCATTTCTACATGTCAGTAATAAATCTCATATTTCCAAATTAATAGTAGGTCACGAAACAACTGGAAAAAAAAAACTTGATTTCATTGTTTTCTTTACTAAGTAAAATAACGTTATTAGCTGTTTATTAAGTAACATACATTTACCCCCGCCTCCCCATGGTAGCAATCTTAGACGTCGATTGGTGGGGGTGGGAGAAGGGGGGGGGGCACCCCATCCCTTTTCAACCCCCGATCTCTCAACCAAATTTGCCATAAACAGGCATGTTATTTTTTTAATATTATTTTTGCTGCATCTTGAGAAGGTATTTTAAATACATTCTCAAGATGAAGTAAAAATAATATTTAAAAAATGACGTGTGTGTTAATGGCCCTTTTCAGGAAAATTGCACGTATAGTATACCAACATAGCAAAACAAAACAACAGTTTGTCCATTAAATTTTCGGTGAAAACTTTTCTTCTTCTTCAGAACTGCCACCAAATATGAGAAAAAAATATGTCACACCACATCGAATGGAGGCATCTGTGTAGCGTCATTTAAAAGTGCCTCCATTTGATGTGATATGACATATTGTTTTCTAATATTTGGTGGCAGTTCTGAAGAAGATGAAAGGTTTTCACCGAAAATTTAATGGAGAAACTTTTGATTTGCTCCCTTTTGGTGCTATACAGTGTAATTTTTCCTGAAATTGTCCCTTAAATACCACTGTCATTCCCGTTTACCGTTTTTTTCCCCTGTTTATGGAAAATTTGGTTAAAAGACTGGGGAGGGGTTGAGGGGTGGTCCCCCCACCACACCAATCGACATCTAATACAGATCAAAACAGCTACGAATCTTTGAAAACAAATTTAGCACAATTTTGTGTGGTCCTCTCCGAGGAGGATTTACACTTTTGTGCCTATGAGCCGCCAGCGATATTATGCTCCCCCTCCCAAATTTTCACGGGTTTTCTTTTCGAAAAATGTTAACTTTTTTTTGCTTTTTTTCGGCTAGGCCTAACCATCATTTTTTTTTTACCATAATTAGCTGCCTCTCAAATTTTCTAGCTCTGGGCTGTAGGCTCCTAACCACCCCTCTAAATATAGGCTAGGGCCTACCGTAAAAAAAACTTTTGTAAGTAGAATACCCATCCTCCTTCCTCCCCCCCCCCTTTTTAAAGAATTCGCCCACCTTTCTATGTGAAATATTGGTTGTCGTTTGGTTTTTCGGTGTATCCCTCAC
>JAHWFP010033346.1:20425-41162 GCA_023313725.1 Lithobius niger | reverse complement strand
TTTCCATTTGAACGTATCCTTTAAGAAATTGTAATGTAGTTACCCCCTCCAGAGGCCTAGGATTCTGGCCCTTCTAACCTTTCCATTTGAACGAATCCTTTAAGAGATTGCAATGTAGTTTCCCCCTCCAGAGGCCTAGGGTTCTGGCCTTTCTTACCTATCCATTTGAACGTATCCTTTAAGAAATTGCAATGCGCAGGAGCGGCAGAATGGTGGCACGCTTGTTCTTTAATACGCGGCGCAAGGCAGTCAGGGCCTTTTTAAATGTTTCACGCTGGTGGTCGTATTTAAATTATGTAAATCCGTTTTAAATGTTGCAAAATTTAGCTGTTTTTTGGTAGACGCGCATGCTAAGAATTATAGAAAAAGGTTTAAACGCGAACAAACCGCAGTAATCGACTTACGGGAAATGCTGAGGAGATTAGGCTACGTGCGTCACTGCATTGCAGTATGCATGCACGCATAATAAGTTATCTATTGATGATGTTGACTTTGTTGGGGTAAAGGATCCAAGTTTCTAAGCTGGTCTCCTTAGATTTGTTTAACTTTGTTAAGTTGCAAAATAGGCTCTCAAAGTCATGAATTATTTTCACCTGGCTTCGTGGGAACAAATGTTCTAACCTGGTAGAAGTTCGTTGGAAGCTCAAACAGTTGCTTGGGAGTAATTATTAAAGATGAATTCGCAGTAAATCATCCACTTAATTCACCAACACTCGCAGACTAATTCGTATTAGTGCTTTTCATGTGTTGTGTTTTTAAACTAGAGGAAACCCGTGCTAAGCACGGTTTTGGATGCACTGTTTGCAACGCTAATACCGTTTGGTCGCTGATGCGTATGTCCATGTTTCACCAAATGGAGTTTCTTCAATCAAATTGTTGCGGGCATTGGCTAACAAACGCTGATTTTCGTTCGCTTTTCTCATTCAATCAGCGCATCCCAGTGAATCACGGGATGCACCGTTTAAAAAATTTGGCTCGCTCAAGCATCATTTCATGAAATAAATTTTCGCAGGCTAGTAATGTTACTTCCTTGCTGAAGTCCGTTCTACGCACGGGTGGTGTTTGATGCACCGTTTTAAAAATTGGTTTGATCTGGTCCACCTTTCGTGTGTCAATGGGGGGTCGTATGAAGTTTCTTTGAAAACCTTCGCGTCTGGTTATGCTTAGTAAACATTCATGATATCAGTCTTACAACGCTGATTTTCGTTCGCTTCGCTCACTGGATCAGCGCATCCTGTGACTCAAATCCACCCCCCCCCCCCCCGTCCACACGTCATGCCTCCCCCTTTCAGATGATCAATTATATTATATTTTTCCATGTTCATGTTCACGCTGGCTTTTTTATTTTTTTCGTCTGGGAGAGCATTAAGTAAAACACCGACAATGCCTCATTAGTGCTTTATTTATTTGTTTGTTTATTTATGCACAAGAGCTGAAGGACGCGGCTCCGTACGCTCTACGCTATCTCACGCTATACTAGAAATTTAGGGAGGTCTTATTGTTGCCGACCACTTTGCAAGGTAGCAATGATAGGTGTCGTGCATGGCTAGTTTAAAGTGACTGTTAAACCGATTGTTAATAACGTCTTAAAAATATCACTCGCATTTTTACAATTTTATTACGTAGGTTAGAGGAAGCCCGTGCTACGCACGGCTGGTCTTAGATGCACATTTTTCAACACTGGTACGGGTTGGTCGCTCAGGCGTATATCGATGTTTCACCGAATTAAGTTTCTGCAATCCAATTTTTGCGCACACTGGCTAACAAACGCTGATTTTCGTTCGCTTCTCTCACTCAATCAGCGCATCCCGTGACTCAAATCACTGGATGCACCGTTTTAAAAAATTGGCAGGCTCAAGCATCATTGCATGAAAAAAATGTTCGCTTGCTGATGATGTTGTATTGCTTTCTGAAGTCCGTTGTATGCACGGGTGGTGTTGGATGCATCGTTTGCAACACTGGTACTGTTTTGTTGCTCATGTGTTTGTCCGTGTTTGACCGAATTAAGTTTCGTCATTTACACTTCGCTCACTCGATTAGCGACCCCCGGGCACGACAGAGCCCGCACCTCTTTCCCGAAACTCGGTGCCCAGGCACTGACATTTAGATATTTCTATGGAAAGTAAATCAATGCACGTTTGTAGAACAAAGATTAAACCTTCAGCCTGGCGGCTTTGACATTTTTGTTTTCTGGGAGAGGCAGAAAGTAAATCGCCCGGCAAAACAATGTCTCTTATTGTTACCGGCTAGCAATGATAAGCCTCATGCTCCGCAGTGATTGATGCAGTCAACTTTGAAACAATTCAGCTCAGCTCTGAAAGCCCGCATCAACGAAATAAATGAGCCATTCTATTGTCTCTAGCTGCCAATTTCGAGGCCTGCTCGAAATTACGAACGTAGCTTAGTTGGATTTAAAACTATATGCGTTTAGATGAAACACGGATTCCTTCAAAGGGTTTAACGAGCGTTAACCACTCCTGCTCATCTGCCCGAAGCCGTAAGTCTGCGGATTCTTTCAAAGGGGTTTTAGCGAGCGTTGACTGCACCCGGTCATCTGTCCGACGAAGCCCTAAGGCCCTATGTCTGCAACAGCCGGAATGGATTCTTTCAAATGGTTTTAGCGAGCGTTAACCGCACCCGGTCATCTGCCCGACGAAGCCCTAATGCCCATCAACAATTAACGGTTTAGAAGAAATTGTTAGGCACCGTAGCAAAGGCGTAACACGTGCATGAAGAATGATTAGCGATTAAAATGATTGTTAGTTAGCTTCTTATACTTCTTATACTTCCTAATTCAACGATCTCATTACGTAGATCACGGTCATTATTTAATGAAAAAAATCGATGTTTCTAATTATGTTCCAGCGAAGGAGTGTCTGGGTCAGCTTCTCCCGTTTGACGGAAAAGTGCAAAACTGCACCTGTCTTCTGCGTCGTTTAATTGTCTTTTTCTCTCATTTTGGTACACGGTATCGAACAGCACAAGTTACAGGCAAACTGGAAACACACATGGAAAAAAAAAATTACTATTGTGTGCGTGGCGTATCTTGAGTCCTTCAGGTATTTTATGAGTGGCTACGGTTTCCTGGGGCGGCTTTAATCGACGACTGCCATTGTTATTGTAACCATCTTGGATATCAACAAGGCACCCTGCTACCAAAAACGTACAATCGATTATATTTGTTCGTTTTGCGGCGAACTCAAGGTTGGGCGCGGACACTGTAAAACGTTGAATAGTGAAATTTTGAGGTTCGATTGACCGTTTAGGGTCGTTCACACAATCACGTTGACCAAAAGCGGGAAAAGTCGCTTTTTGCGCTGTATATTTTTGGGATTTTTGTTGGCAACTGTTATAAACCGAATCAGGCCACAAAAACACACCTGCTGCATATTAAAAGACAATAAAATTAATTCAAAAATATTTTTCGAACAAATTTCCAGTTTCTATATTGCCCACTCAAAATCGTCCACAATTGGTTTTGCACCATTTCATTCAAATCTCGTGACTCCTGGAGGAGTTGGCACGTCATTCCCTCTGGTGGGATATAAGGAGTCGAATAACAGACGTATTCCATAAATCCACTCAAGTGTGAGTGGGGCTAAATATGAGTGTAAGGGTCAAAACGCATCTATAGTGTCCGTGGCCTATCTTGAGTTCTCCGCAGAACGAACACAGATAATCGATTGTACGTTTTCAGTAGCAGAGTGCCTTGTTGATATCCACGATGGTTACAACGCACACAATACAGAAATACTCTCAGATGTTAGGACACTCACATTCGCTTTTGTGGCTGTACTAAAATCGTTGACCCTTACCTTAGAAGTTTGCACTCACATTTGCCCTCTGGCACTCACACTTCAGTGGATTTCTGGAATACGGCTGTTAGTTGAGCTTTCTTGAAATATTTCATGAAATTTAGATAAAAATGCTTTAATAGTTTTTAATATGGTAAATTAAATTCGCAACAAATCTAAGATGCAAAAATAAACTATTACTATAATACCTTTCACCCATCTGCGGGGGCGTCTCAAAGTAAACTTCAACCGTAGCATTCATACATTGCCAACGAATACTTTTCTAAGAAATTAAAAGTTGAAATTTAATATTTTTTTTAAAATAAAGTAGTTGTAGACTTATGACATGTGAAGCAAACGAATTCTAGTATTGATGAACCAGCCTAGTTTTGGATCTCACTGGACTTGGGAAGGCAGAGAAAGGCTTGCTGTTATCATCGAGTGTTTAGTCGTGGCGCGGTATTCCATGGCGCTGATGCTTGCAAGGTGCACTCTTGGTGTTTGTTCACTGCCACACCGACAAGAATTTGTGAAATGAAACTCACCTACTGGAGTGGATATCGTTTTACTCATTCTCACAACTTTCACCTACGCTAGCTAGCTAGTCCGCTCATCCCCATGTTAAATCCCATAGGGTGATTATGCATCGATACCGAGATAACGGGAAGGCTATGAAATTGGACGAATGGGAGCAGTACAATACGAGCTGCGTATCTTTTATGGTTTGAAGCCTGGGGGCGTAACGGTATTGGCATGAGAGGGCGCGTAAGTACGAAAATATTGTTATAACCATTGTTGATATAGTCGGCATCGTTTCTCATTGGACGACCAAAGTTCGGACAATGAGAACGTGTATACTGACGTGCGTGCCTAGACACACACTACTGTAGCACGATAAATCTAAACAACGTTGCAAAGAAATTGTATGCACGTCCAATTCACGAAAAATAAACCAACTATAAAAACAAAACAAAATAAACAAAGCCAAAAACTGGTAAAGAGGCCACCAAGTTGAGAGTGGTTCGGACCTTCAAAGAAGTGATACCAACACACCAAAACTAACTAAATAAAACAAATTACAACAAAATTAAAACCAAACCAAAAATCTATAAAGAGGTGACTAAGTTGAGAATGGTTCGGCCTATAGGCAAAAGATAGTAGCAAATTGTTGAAAACCAATTTCTTGTTGACGTGGCACTTTATTACTCATCTGCACGGTAGTGGAATTGAGTCAAAACACAATTTTTTTTTAAAAAGGAGTGATATCATATAAAAAATCAAAACTGGTAAAAGGGGCCACCAAGTCCGAATGGTTCGGCCTCTCAAAGGAGTGATATCAACACACGAAAACATTCGCCAACCTATTCACACCGAATAATACTTTGGACGTTAAATAAAAACTTGAACATTGCTACCGAAAGTTGTAATGTTCTAGTTTTCATTTAACCTTCGAACTATTAAGCGGTGAGATTAACTCGGCGAATGTTTTGGTGTGTTGATATCACTCCTTTGAAAGGCCGAACCATTCGGAACTTGGCGGCCCCTATTACCAGTTTTGGTTTTTGATATGATATGCATTTAGCAGAAACACGGATTCTTTCATTCATTTATTTATTCTTCAGGAGATCATGTTTCAGATTTTAGGTAGGTGCAGTAGTTTTTTCTGAAACCGTGTCACACAAGAACAAGAACAACAACAACAACAACGACAACAACAAGTGAACAGTTTTCAAATTTACGTGTGGCTCCGTACGTTCACTCTTGCACGGAAATGCATAAAAGTTGGTATAAATGTACATTCTATACCAATCTACTATCTGGTCAAGTTTGGTTGAAATATATTGAACAGGAACATAGTTTTGCCATACTTGCCCATTGATTTTGAAACTGACCTAAGTTTACACAGGTTTTAAAGCACCCCCAACCGCCTCCCTCCAAATCGTGTGCCATACGCGGCTACGTTGTCTGCATATAGCTTGGGCCGGCTCTCTGCAAATACAAAATTTGCAGTAGAATTCCTCCGTAAAGAAAGGTGCATCATCGCAATCAATCACCCACAAAAGCATAAAAATTTTAATTTTTGATCCAATTGTCGATCTTGGTCATACAGGGCTCCCAGTCCTCCTATATTTCTTATATTTCCTATTTGTTAGAGGATTCCTGTAAGTCGTGAAATCCTCCTTATTTCCTACATTTTTCTTTCCTGAACTAAAATTTGGCCCCGTTTGGGGCGTGTTTCCTTGCTATGCTAAATGTTTGGATCCGGAAACAAGAACATCTTCCCCTTCATTGGGCGCAGCAGCATGGTATGAAAACTGAACGTCAATTGGTCAAGGGGCCAAACACGACCAAGTAAAGCATGTACTGACCGTGTATGTACACTCAAGTGTGTTTTAATTTTCCTATTGTATTGTAAGACAACAAAAAATTTAGTTGTCCTACAGTACAATAGTACACTCCCCCACTGCATCCACGCTAATAATTACTATTATCCTCCTACAAATTTCGTTTGATTTTCCTATAAAGCTCCTATTTTTTTAAAAAAGAAATTCCTATATTTCCTATTTTTTTTATCCATTGAAGTCGGATGGGAGCCTTGTACTTATAAAAAAAAACATGAAGGTTAGTTAAAACTCCAGGAGCAGCGGCATCAAGCTGCCAACAGCAAAGCCATCTTATTTCATAACGGGGCGTCGGACGAGCGTCTAACTGGAAAATCGTCTAATGGGATAACTGTCTAATATTTGCATAAATAAAAAATCTGGAAAATCGTCTAAAAGGAATATCGTATAATGGAAAATCATCTAAACGGAATATCGTATAATGGATAAACGTCTAACTGGATCAACGTCTAACTGCAGTTTCTGATGTTATATGTATAGCCGCAGCGAGCGCGGTAGCGCGAGCGAGACAGGGACATAAGACGAATTTTACATATTATACGAATTTCCAGTTAGACGATAATCCATTATACGAATTTCCAGTTAGACGGTTTTCCATTATACGAATTTCCTGTTAGACGATTTTCCGTTATACTGTTATACGGTATACGTTCTTCCAATTATGCGATTTTCCAGTTAGACGATTATCCCTCGCCCCTTTCATAACGACACTCGCTACCAGTCAGATTCTGTTTACAGATAATTTTTGAAAATGTTTTCCCAACCCTTCATGACAGGAAAAAGTGTAACTAACAGCATTCATAACCCATGAGTCCTCATTAACATATATGGTGAGTGCTTCCAACATTAAAAAAAACTAATTGTAAACAGAATCTTACTGATCGTGATGTGACGTCACAAACAAGATGGCTACGGCTTTGCAGTTGGCCAGCTTTATGTTTTTTTTTTAAGTATATGTTTTTTTTTTTACCTTTTCATATTATGTTAGTGCATTTTCTTATGTGTTTGTCTTGCTTCATAGGTGACCAAGATAAACAGAACTTCAGACGAGGGTTGGCGATAAGAAACAAAGCCCCTGGAACACGGGATGCCCTCCAAACATGGCACCTTTCACGATTTGTGTTGTTTTTACGTATTTTTACTGATGAAGGTTCTGGTAAAGAACTTCAAATTTTATTGACTAAAATTACATGTTTGGAGGGCATCCCGTGGTCCAGGGGTTTTGTTTCTCGTTGGTGACCAAGACTGACGAATGGGTCGAAAATTAAAATTGTTGTGCCATTTTTATGGCTTTGTGGGTGACTGTCTGTTAAGAGTCATCTTTCTTTACCGATTTAGCCGACCTGCAGATTAATTTTGGAACTGTTGGATTCTTCTTTCACTTGTGTAAACTAGGCCCAATAAATTTGTACAAATCACCACTTTCTTCCTTCCGCATACCATATTAATTCCTAATTTTTTCGTTTTTTTTTTTTTCGTTTAGGTCAACGTTCGACCCGGACGACATCGAAGAAGAAGGATGTTTGTCCCGTTTGGTCATAGCCGGGGACCCGATCGCCTTGCTAGAGGGCCGGACTTTACCCATGATGGAGGCAAGACCCCCTGCAAAGAAGCCCACAAAGAGTGGGCCGCCTACCCCAAACGAGCAAAACGGGAAGTTCTTAAGGGTGCCGGGGCCTCAGGCGTGCGATTTGGACATGCTGGCCGAACGCAGCGACGTGGATTTCGAATACAGCGACGTGGACATCATATGACGCAGGTTGCGGACGTGGACCAAAGTTTGTTCTTCAACGTGATGACGTCAGCTGCGCGCCAGTGGATCGTCGCATGGCCCAGTTGGCGCGAGGCCAAGATGGCCGACCAAGTCTCGCTTAGCCTGAGACGATGACGATAACTCCCGCTGTCAGATACGATGATTTGTTTCGTGCCCCATTTTTCATCCTCGAGAACGAACGAGAATGAAATGAGAATTCAGGATGAGGCGGCATTAAGTGTGTGTAAAATAAATATATACGTGCTGCAGTTTGGTCCAAACTTTTTAGTTTGCGCAATGCCCATGTTCGAAAAACGTTACTAACGTAACATGGTGGGCGCTAGGATTGTTTACCTATATACGAATGGGAAGATTGACATCTCTTTTATGCTGTGAATTTGGACGTGTTTTACGTATGAGGAAAGAGGGTGATGCTTGAGAATTTAAAATGTCTGTTTATGAATGTTTACAAATACACGTTTGTTTAACTACGAATCAGATAACTGGTGTATTGCTGAATTTTTGTGTTAATCCTGAGACTATAGGCACCACCTTAAATTACCCAACAGTTTGTTAAAAAAAAATCTAAACGGTAGGCCAACGCTGAATTTTAAACTATAATTTAGTCCAACGAAATTAATTTTGATTTGACTGGGATTTTCCTAGTATATTTGAGTAGTCGACGGCTATCTGAATACCATACCTTTTCCCCTTCATTGATTTTTTTTACGTGTTTATTTAACATTAAAGTAATTTCTCT
Organism: Lithobius niger; assembly: GCA_023313725.1. NCBI lineage: Eukaryota > Metazoa > Arthropoda > Chilopoda > Lithobiomorpha > Lithobiidae > Lithobius > Lithobius niger. The sequence continues at coordinate 32,453 of JAHWFP010033346.1, read as the reverse complement.
GCACTGATTTCATCAATACCTATGACAGCAATAATTTTGTTTATCCATGTCCACTCTTGTTTTATTGAATTTGTTGATAGTGTCGTCTAACTTGACATTCAACAGAATCTTCAAGATAAATATGGAATATTACGAATCTACAGTCATCAAGTCGCATATAAGTTTGTTAGAAGGGAAGAGGATTACTGTGTTCAAGACGGAGATTCTTGAAGAGACACTAAAACATTTTTTACTCTCTCTCTCTCTTGATCAACAGTTGTGCTAGTGTGACTAGAACTGATGATAAACAAAAATTGCTATTTTCTTAATGCTGTGTAAGCCTCTGATAGCGCTTTTTGGACAAGATAAAACAACAAACTTTACAAAACCGACCTGGAAGATCAAAGTAGCACAAGGAGGGATTCTTTCAGAGTACTAGCTATAGAAGAGGTCGTAGTATTTCTTCTGAGGTTAAACAAATCTAATATTGTAAAGAGTACATACTTACACCTTTCTTAGAACCATCGTCACGTGATAGAATGAACTTCATATTTAAGGACGATACGTAAAACAAAGATGTGCATATACAGTAAGATGGACACTATTTTTAGTAGCGTGGCTTCAAGTTGAGGTAAGCAAAACACTACAAATTTCACACCAATTCTATCTGAAGCTATAGCTTTTACATGCCTATACAGAATGTGCTGTGATGTGCGTGCTAGATGCATTCGTTTATCTCTCAGCGTTTTTTGCCTAACATTTATGAATTGTAAGATGAGCGACCCGCAGTGAGTGGGTCAGCAGCCAGATTTGGGTGATCCTAAAGAACTCTGCAGACTAATTTGTGGTGCATGCAAATAGTTTTAAAACCACTGAGATCATCCATATATTCCTGCAAATGTGCTAGATTATAACAAGTTTCAATTTCCAACATTTTTCGCAGAAATAATTCTGTGTCGTGATAAATCCTGACCAACGAAAGACAGAACTTTGAAAAGTTTCTATTAAATTCTTTCATTACCACGTATGCTCTCTCTCTTCCTTCCCTATCAACCAGCGCACTTTGTTTTCAGATCGTTTAAGCCAACCATCGAAGTTAAGGGTGATCATGAATTCCTTAATCCCCCTTACATTGACGCAGGTTTTATCAATTTGCTATAAGCTTGCGGCAAAGGAATCTTTCCAGAGGTCCACGAAATTCCACAAAAGCGCATAAACGAAAGTTGTCCCTAAACCAAATCAGGCTTAAGACCTGCAATGTCCATATATACCAGTAATTGTCTCCTACATTTTCGTGATCAGGTCTGGTGATGCGGGCAGGGACGGGAAGGGTGGGCTGTTACATCAAGGAAGATGGGAAAAGTTGAACCTTAGCAGCCTGGCCCTACCCCATCGGTCTTTGGGCTCCAGACGGGTACACAAGGGTAGCATGCTGGGCCTTGTTCGAACTTGGGTAAGAGGACGATTCTAACTTGCTTGTTCCCCTGCTGTTCGCCCATCTACACAGCTGAGTAGACGAGGTGGACTGTGTAATCCTTCTTTCAGTACAAAAAGAACCTCTTCTCCCTTTTGTAGTAGGATAAGGAGTACACCACTCCCTCCCTCCTGCTCAAGTGTATGTAGTTGGATGAAAAGCAGTATTATACCATAATCTGTGTCCTTGGTGCACCCCCCCCCCAATCCCTTTGGTTAGCAATCACATCGAGGTGCTTCTTCCATTCCATGGTCAGTGGTCATGTCATCATCTGCGGTTAGTGATTGGTAGGTGGTTAACACATGTACTACGTACATGTGTACTTGTATGAAAGAAACATCAACGCATGTGTGCACGGAGTATTTGCTTTGCTATAAATAAATAAACACTCGTCGTAGCACCAGGGGACTGCAGTTTTCATTTCTCCTGTTTGTTAATTGCATCCAGAACAAAAAAAAAACCAGAGAAATGACGCAAAAGTCAGGCTCATCGGATCGGAATACAAAATGAGTAGGACGAACGAACATGCATCTCATCAAAGGACTCAAGCATAGGACACACTCGTGTATGGTTATGATGAAAAATGCAAGAGTCGAAGTCAATATGCAAAGCATTGAAATTAATATTTGTTTTTCAACTGCCTGTTCAATAACAAGTGGGAAATGAGCTGTAGGGTGGCACTTATTTTCGAAGTTGCAAATGTTTGTGGTCCTACCCTCTGATTTTGTTCCAATACATAAAAAAATAATTCTGGGAAAATTTGAGCAAAATTGAATGATATTTAAAGGTAGCTCAAAGAAATTGAAGTTTCTCATGTTACTGTTCAATACATTGTGCTTTGAGCACACGCCAATGCTCTCACTATGACTTCTGTTGATGAAGACAATCAGTTCTTACTGGTTCAGTGAGGTCCAGGCTACGAGGGTCAATAGCAGGTTAGGATGTGATTCTCGCCAAAAAGGAGAACACTATGGCAGAGAGCGAGTAAATGATTGCAAGGCGTCGGGGATTAGAGCAACCCTGAGAAGCAGGGTTCATCAGAACCCTTAGCATCTTCAGTTCAGAATAAAAGGGGCAAGTCGAGCATATGGTGGACTTGGATGGAAAGGATCATCTGGAAACAGTCGGAGCAATTTACATTAGTTATTTTCACAGGTATCAAGTCGAAAAGCAACAATTGTCCATGCTGCAACTGCCAAGAGCTAGGGCCACGGCACCAGTAACATTGCCCTGAATCATGGCACCTTACAACGAAAAAAAAAATGGAATGTCGAGCTGCAAATCGTCCAAGCTAAAAGAAGATTTTCTAGGACACGTTTCTTTAGTCGTGTGCTGGGATGGAGAACTCTGGCAAGATGTTCGATTGAAGGAGAAAGGCGACAGGCTACCAGCTCATCTCATTAAAAGAAGTTTGCGAGTTACTCAACATCGCCAAACTTTGCACAATTAGGGTATCCATGACAAGGTGGCTGCTATGTGCTTCGATACGACCAGTTCAAACACTGGCCAGCCATGGTGCTTGTGTCATATTAGAGAAGTAGCTTGGCAAGAATCTTCCTTACTTAGCCCATCGTTACAATGTTCTGGAGCTCATCGAGTTTGTATGGGGCCTTCCTCAGCTCCAAAGTTCTCCTTTTTAAATGATTTCGAGCACAGTTGGTGTTTCATTAAGGCAGATTCCAGAAAGATGTTTATGACTCGGATTTTTAAATTTGTTGGAGAACATGAGGAAAGCATCCTGGAATTTATTAAGAAACAGCTCCAGGAGGAACACTCCAGAGATGATGTCCGAGAAATCTACGAGCTTATGATTTTTTTGGGGTTCTGTTCCTACTCGAGGAGTAAGAATCATGGCTCCCGGAGCAGTGCTTCGTGCAAAGTCCTCAACTCCTTACACATCTCAATGTTCTGATCTCAGTTAAAGCTCACATGTCGAGAGGAGAGTGGACTTCGCCACCTGTGAATATTTGCCGTTGGGTATATCTGAAGGCGTGGACGACAGCTCCCTTAGCACCAAATGCACCATACACATTACACCGAGTTCCTGTTACTTAAGACCCTCCTTTACTACTCAAGCATTCACGCTGCCATTTCCAAAGCAACTTCAGAGAAGCTTGCAGAGCACCTGCAGAGTTTGTCAGAATATCTTATATCGCTTTCGCTCTCCGATATGCAGTTCCCTTTATCTACAAAGCAGCTTATAGTTAGAACCATGAAAGAGGAAAAGATAGATGAGGACCTTCCAAAGTGAGTCAATGTCGACCTCAAATCCTTTTGAGAATTGAATTTGGAGAATTATGCGAGCAAGAGATCTAACTCGTAATTTGAGGTAAGGGAGCTTCCGATCTGTTCTTTCTATATGACCCAGTAACCTGGGAAGATAAAGACACCTAGCTACAAGAGAGCTGTAGAGGTAGCGAGGTTAATGAAAGGTGTGAATGTCCACGTTGAACATGGAGTTGCATTAATTCACGAGTTCAGTGGAATCTTCACTCGAAACGAACCTCAGCTACAGTTTTCGTTGCATGTGGTAGAAGATCACCTGAACGTTTTCCCAAACACCAGAAAAGAGATGTGTGCTGGGCAAGCTGGACGAGTAGCTGAAGCTAATAAATAGAGAATACTGATCCTACTTAAACAATTGAAGTGTGCAATCATGCACGGTATCAATCGTTCATCATTAAGTGAGACCACATTATTTCTCGTGATATTTGTTACAGTAGCGGCAGTATTATTACATGATGAATAGGTGAAATTTCAGGTGACTTGAGCTACCTATAAATATTAATATTTTCCCCTCAAATTTTTTCTGTGTAGTTTCTACCATAAAAGGAACAACTTGGGAGGGTAGGGTCCAACAATTTCTAAAAAAAATTAAAATCAATTTTTTAAGCGCCACCCTAATGAGCTGTTTATGACTTTAACAAAATGGTTCATATTTATTGCATTACCATTCGGCTTACGTTAACGAATCTAATTTCGTAAGAAGATTCAAAGTTACGGTTATAATTGCAAAGAGATGGCTAGTTTGTTTTGTTTGTTATATGTTCAAGCTTAGCAAAAGAACTTGCTTCAAACTTTTTTCACCATTCTGTTATTTCTCTTACATTGCTAAAATATGTTTTATGGAGATTGTTTAGAGCACTGCTTCCCCTTACAGGGAAATTTTCCCATTTTAGTGAAAAAATGCTCTTCAACAGGGAAAAAAAATATTAAACATGGCAAAAAGGAAAAAAAAGGGGGAAATTCTGTGTTTTATTTGCAAGTTGCGATTTTCTCTGTAGAAACTCAACGAGCATCTCTCCATCCAGACCCAGTTTCTCGATCCAGACCCACTAGTCCACATGCTTCGACAGCCAACAAACGCGCGTTAAAATTTTAAACCTTTACCCAATCTCAATTTGGTTAGTGTTTATTTCTTGTCTGTAGGCTAAAATCACGAAAATTATGGCAGTACAAATTTTTACAGGTCCAACCATATCCTTTACATCTAGCACGAATTGCAAACGGACTACTTCTGATAGATTAAGTAGTCATCGTTTGAATTTTATTTTCGATTTACATCAATTTACATCATTCCTGTGCCATCAAAATGGGCCCATATTTTTTTTTAATAAGGAAATGTTAAAAATTAGTGGTGTAATGAAGGAAAATTAAATAAGGGGAAGGGAAAATTTTTTTGCACTGGGAAGGAAAGGGAAATTTTGTCTTGACTTGGGAAAACTCTAAGTGAGGAGTGGAAGCACTGGTTTATAGTAAACTTCTAATCCTGAATAATAACATAACACCTTTCTTAGCATCACACTTCGTCAACACGGAACCAACCTAGCCTAACTTTCCACATAGTGCTGGCTACTGAACCGTCTGGTAAAAGACTTGAGAGACTACTACCTGTAATAATGTTTAAAAAAAATACGTATACCACTACTTCACCAAATTTATGGAAACATGATTGACGCTGCTTCTACTTCAAGTGTTGTATTTTTTACGTGTTCATTTCGTTGTAAATTTTTTCAAGTGTATTTGCAGACGTAAACTGTTGTACTCTTTTCTGTGCTCACTTGGGTTTCGAAGATTAAAAAAAAAAAAGCACAAATGAAGGCTTGAAAAACTGTTTTACAATAATTATTCGTGACATTGACCATCTTTGAATGTGAGTGAATTTGTGTTAAATGTCGGGCTGTTTGCTATTTGTGACGATTTGTTCGCTTTTTTAAATGCATATCGATGGCTTGGAATGTACACGCCATTCCTTTCTTTATGTATGTTTGTGTAAAACATCCAAGTTTGTGTTCTTTGATTTCTTCTCTTGTAAATATATTTCCACAAGTTGAGAGTGTGATGAGAAAGATTAAAATAATTTCACAATCTTTTCACGAAACTTGAGTTGAGAATATTATTGTTAATGGAGTGTTTATTAGGTGTGCATTGAGCTACAAGCTTCGTTTAGTCGGAATAGCTAATTCTCTGATGGGACACCATGTGGGAAATTTTTGTACAGCAGATTGTATGGGCATTCGTCGCAAGCTTGTTGTCGCAACTGTTGAAAAACACTTCACGTACTACAGCCACCTACAGTAAAAGCCGGATCAGATTAAGACAAATTAGGCAAATAAAATCAACCATTGACAATAGAAGGAAGCGCAAGTCGCTAGGTGCTGCCATCTCTACACCAAGCGGCGAAATTTCAAACAAACCGACCAGGGTTCCAAATTCTGTCAACAGATGACGCCACTTGGCAAACTGGCCGCGTCGTTATTTAATTCGCCGTTTTGCAGAGCATTGTGGGAGGCAAAGATGATACGGCCTTTACTGTAGGTGGCTGTGCAGGTACATACGTACTAATGATGAAATCCCGTCCAGGTTCCACGATGGCACGCCCACGAACGTTCTGTAACATCGTCACTTAGAAGTCAAAAAGCTTTATTGTGACCGGAGCTAAGTGACATCTGGCACAGCCACACTCCTGTGTATTTGGGAAGAGAACGACCCGGAACTACGCTGGTGCTCGTGTCGAGTGTAGCAAGTAAAAGATACTCAGCATTTCTTTGCAAAAATCGCCCTTTGTGTCCCGAAACAACCTTATCGGTTAAAAAGCTATTTCGATTATTTCCCTATTTTAAAATTCTCATTGTCCGAAGTAATAATGAGGACAATCGTAATGCCCTACCATCTGCAATCTTCAGCAATCTTGTGCTTGTTTATTTGCTTTAGTTATTTGTCGTGTGAAGACGATGTGGAAGAAACAAGGTAAAACATAAGTGAAACCACTGAATTACTTCTGTTTCTGAATGAACAGCCTCAGGTCCCATAATACAAAGAGTGAAAATGAAAGACTGACAGTGTAAATGTAATTACAAGGATATAATTGTCGAACAGCACAAATATTTACATTTGGGTGTTGTGTTTGGTGTCAACTGCCGGAGCTTTGAAGGAAAAGCAGCACCTATGCTAGATTAATTACAAGAACTCAACTGTGATCTATGGAGGTTGATTTTGTACAACAACAACAACAACAACAACAACAACAACAACAACAACAAGAACCACAAAAAGAGTGGTTATTATCGGTTGGTCGTATTGTTATTGACGGTTAGGTTAGGAACTGGCTTCGGCATTTCACTTGAGGTAATGAACTGGTTGGGGTTTGGCGTTTCACTTGCCGGATTTTCGCCCAGTTTCATGCTTTCTGGCGTAGCGCGTTGCTAACTTTGGACCTTCACCACAGCCAAACGGTGCGTTTTCCCACAAAACTGGAAGAGGAAAACATTACTCAGCAGGTAATTCTTAGTCCATTAAAAAAAAATCGGACGAGAGCCAGTTTTCTTCCCATGTTCCCTTTACGCACATGGCCCGAAATTCGAAAAAAAAAAGAGAAAAAAAACCTAACTTCAATTTTCACGGAAGGTACTAGAAATTGATCCCAAATTGTGGAAACTCGTTAAATCATCATTAACATAACCTAACCAATTAACTGCCCCAGTATGAAATGCCAAACCCCAACCAGTTAACTACCTCAGTATGAAATGCAAAACCCCAAACTTACCTAACCAAACCTAAATGACAATAACAACAAAACCACACGAAACTGACAATAACAACCCGCCTATCGGAACTACCCAACAGAGAGCTTTGTCTTTCGTCTATGAAAATAATAATGTTGTGGTATTTTGCATAAGCAGTTTATGTATTTCTTTACGAAATTCTTGCACGAATCTGACAATAATAACCCGCCTATCGGAACTGTTTACGAAAAAAACATATAAGGTGCCCTTCCTGCCAGACCCGGCAAGGATTTTAATCTTTCTTACCTTTTTTTTGTTTTTAAGGTTCCTCAGATCGTGAAAAACTCGTTAAAAAATTAAAACTTAAATTTTGAATTAAAATGCAAAACCACCTAGTGGCGTGGCGCGCCGAAAAATTAACGGCGGCGGGCAGCGGCAGCGTGCCGAAATTATTTTTCATGAGCAACGGCGTGTGAAATATTGGGAAAACCATCGGCGGGGATAAATGTTGATCCTAACGTAAATTCCACTTTGCCAATTGTAGCATAATACACTCCAATACAATTTTTAGTCCCACTTACGTTTCATAATAAGTATGGTCCATAGTCGGATCGACAACGACAGCCATCTTGATATTAGAGATAACAAATACATGACGCAACAAAGAACACAACTGACGTCAGAGTTGGCGCATGCGCAGTCCAATTTATTTAGGAAAAGCGGTCTTGGAAAAGCACCTACATCAAAGCTCGTATCGTATAAGACCAAAAAAGGCAACTAAAATCAACAATTGACATAGAAGCAAGCGCAAGTTTGCTAGGTGCTGCCATCTCCACACCAATCGGCGAAATTTCAAGTTAACCGACGAGGGTGCCAAATTCTGCCAACCGATGACGCGACTTGGAAAACTTGTCCGTAGGTATTTCTTTCGCCTTCTAGCGGAGCATTGTGGAAGGTAAAGATGTTACGGCCTTTACTGTAGGTGTGGCCATGTCTTGGGTGATGCGGAGTCATACATGAGCCGACTTCGCTTGCTAGCATATAGGAGCTTGATTAGGTAAATCAAGCTCCAAAAAACGAAGCCTTTAAAGTGCACACACAAAATTCCATACGACTTCTCGGAGAAAACATCCTCCATCATCAGGTTTTCAATTAAAAATTAAAATAAAAAATACATGGCAATGTACTACATAGTCAACCAATCAACAAGTGACACCCTAAAAAAGCATAAATATTCTAAATACAAGTCATAAAGACGTCCATAAAAACTGCCGGAGCTTGCTGGTGAGTAAGCATCGAAAATTAAACAAGTTATTTAAGTAAATTAAGAAACTTTAGAAAAGTTTAAGGTCGTTTAAGAAAAGTAAGGATTAAGTGTTTTTTAACCACCTTGTGCAATGTGCTAACAGGTAAAAAAACATAAAACCAGATCTAAACCTTTTGCACTTAAGAGGACTTAAAAGGATATGTAAGACTGTCTGAGTGGTAATGAACCCTCGACCTTTGCTACCAAAGGCAAAGCCCTTCATCCATACTAACCAAGGACAGTGTTGAGATAGGAGCTGCGTTCCTTGCTCCACTCCAGGCCCGTCAGCTTTATGCTCTTCCGGTATAGTTAGTGACACTCACTCCAGGAGTCGTCCAGTACTGTACGGCATGAGAACCAAAGGGGATCGGTATCTCAACAAAATGTATGCGGGAAAATTCGTAGTTTACTCGGCTACCTGTTAAACTTTAAAACACATGAAGATTAACGATCAAATTGCGAGATCTGGGGCCTATAATGAGTGTTTCTCCCGTGTAAACTTTGTTCAGATACAAATGCCCCTTGGTTCTCAACCATACGTACTGGGCGATTGGGTACTTGGTGACTCCTGGCGTGTCTGTCACTAACTAATGCCGGAAAAGCATAAATCTGACGGGGCTGTAGTGGAGCCAGGAACGCATCTACTATCTCAGCTGGCCTTGATACTACCACGGACAACAGGAACCCGCCACAGGAAGCATTAAACACAATTAGACTGAGTGGAGAGCCAATCGCCTCAGAATTGTTACATAAATACCGTTGCAGGCCGCTCTGGTAGTCTGACATGTAAGTCCAAAAGGCATGTAAATAGGTTTACATCTGTATTTATTTAACACACACATATCAGAATAAGCAAAAACATTTTTCCGATCGCCACTGAGTATTTTTTTTTTTTGTGTGTGATAGTGTTTCAAAAATCATGTAGACAAACATACGTCAGTTCTCATCCTTACGGCACATAATTGTCACACTTGTCAAACAGAAAGACTATGAAAAGGACAAAGAACAACATTGATTCGAATTCCACCCTGTGGTCAGTTTGCTGCCAGTAGTGCCAGTGGCGAATCATCGAAAAAAGAGCAAGTTTTCAATATAAAGGGGTGGACAAGCTGACTGCATACAACAAGCTATATAACAGCGTATTACGGGACAATCTTACCTTCCCTTCTTGCGGCTAGGAACCATCTGAATTTCCAACATGGCGACGGTTGCGGCTATGACGGCTCGCAATGAAATAGTCAATAATAAGAGTTCGGAAGTAAATGGGAAAATAATTTCGTCGGGTCGAATTCTTCATCTTATTGTCACGGATTAATTAAACGAATGCAAGAATTTAACCCAAACCATGTTTGTGATAGCTAATCCACGTGTTGCATTGTTACTGTTAGCAGTGGTAACGGTGCCACGTGTAGTGGCATTGTTACCAAGGTAACGAAGTTTTTCCAGCGACGTCTAGACGTCTTGCTGAAAAGCTGTTCTTTGAGCAAGAATAGCAAATTTTGGAAATAGCGTGAAATGGCAACTATGTTATAACAATGTCTAAAATGACTGTTGCACTTAGTTCTTTATCCTTGTTGTTATTTATAATCCAGACACACGCTAGTGTGTCGCGCCAAGTTAGGCAAAAAGGGTGAAAGGGTTTAACGAGCGTTAACCACTCCTGGTCATCTGCCCGAAGCCCTAAGGCCCTATGTCTGCAACAGCCAAGTTAGGCAACAAACTTCACAACAAACATCACATCAATTGAACTGTCGAGGTTGTAAACCATTGTAGGCCATGTTGTACGATCGCTATAGAGTGATGGTGACATTATGCTTAGGATTATGGTTAGATTAAGTAGGGTAAGGTAGGTTAGCATTTGAGTGTATGGCTCTGTGGGCCCGTTAGAGCTCACATAAAAATCAAATCAAATCAAATCTATCGCTAAACAATCGATCAGCGATTGAATTCATTTTGCTAGCAACGAAACAACTACAAAGAAAGATGGAACGTACAACAACAACACTCAAGCGCGCGAGCACAGTGACACGGGCAGAGAGCCGAAAACGGGCAATAAGTAGGTTACCGTTCGCTTTCCTCGTGCCAAGAGCTAACAATACCTCGACATTGTGAGCGCTTGGCACTCGGAAAGCGAACAATAACCTATATTGCATTCATCCCATGCTGCCAGGTCTGTTGACAACATCGTCACTATTGTGTGCGCAGTGTATCTTGAGTCCTGGATGTATTTTACGTCTTCCTGGAGGGAGCAGCTTTAATCGACGGCCGCCATTGTTTTTGTAACCATTTTGGATATCAACAAGGCACTCTGCTACCAAAAACGTACAATCGATTATCTGTCTTTGTTCTGCAGCGAACTCAACATAGGCCGTGCACACTTTAAGAGCTCTGATGTAGTCGCTTTCGTTCGATCACTCGTTGTTCATAATTATTATGAGCCAGTCCATCCATATACAGGCAACGTTCGCAACAAGGTGACAGTGCCTATATGGCTGAAAAGTTAAGGGCTCGATATTTGTGCAGCAATAATGAGACTACAACGTTTACGCAAGGGCAAAGGTGAGCTCTAGGCTCTTCAGCTGACGTGGAGCCGAGACGCGTACCTAAATATATTTAAACAACTAAGTGCAACTTTGGAAGCTGAAGGCTGAATTGCTTATCGTGCTGGAGAGTTTGTGTGCGAATTGTACGGCCAACCCATGAACACCCAATTCAATGATGCTCGCTGCGCCCTCTTTAAGCTGAAATTCAGGACAGACATTTAATTATCCCCAACAGTGACACTTTAATTGGTCATATCAAGTGTACCAACTATCAAGCGTGTGTTCAGTACAATTCAAACAAGCAATAAATGCACCAAGTCACGTAGGCAATGGCTGACATCTTAAGTCTAGTGCATTTTTAACATACAACGCATAGTTATCTCGTAATATGTAGAGGTCTAACATTGACAGCCATTTTTTTCAAAGGTAGCGGCGAAAGCTTAACACGTATTGTACTGGATTTTCAGCCAAACCGTTAATATTACGAAAAAAGTGATCTGATGTGATTTTATGAAGAATTTAGTTATCTACATCTTAAGTCTAGTGCCTTTTTAACATAAAACGCGAAGTTTTGTCGTAATATGCAGAAATCTAATATGGGCCGCCAGTTTTCCAAGATGGCAGCGAAAGTTCAACTCGGATCGACCAGGACTTTTTTTATGGTTTGTATAGGTTACAAACAGAACATCTCTACCAAAATTCTCTACCAGAACATCTCTAC
>JAHWFP010033346.1:0-15248 GCA_023313725.1 Lithobius niger | reverse complement strand
CCCCCCCCCCCCCCCCCAACGAGTTCGCTTAATATGCTAACTTACTTGCTTCTTAGTAAACGATAATGATAATATTAATAATTAATGTTCATTATTACGTGGACAAGTGTAAGCTACAATGTCCATGTGGAACGATATATGAGAGCACCAGGACTTATAATTCAAAGTCGTTATATATCGAATACGTTATAAATACATTTGAATGAAAAAAGTGAATGCTTAAAAATATAAATAGGCTTATAAGTATAGCATAATAAATAAAATGAGTAAAATTGCAAAACGAAAATGAATAATGGTCAACAGAAAATTTACAATTACAGTACACGATTATACGGAGTTTATACACATATTCTTAGTTATTTAAAAAAAAATTCAAAATCCCATCCCAGAACTCAGAGTCCTATTTTCAAAAACACTGAAAACTGAACTTTCCTTTGCTGTAGTCATGATGCTCATCGTAAAACAAGAGTTGACAATTTCAAAAGCATAATATTTTGTGGCTCCGAATTGGATTTTGAATTTTTTATGCTGACCAAGTACAACTTTTTTTTCAGATCGGAATTCGGGAATAAAGTGGGCCGAAAATTCAGGAAAATCTATCACAAATTGTTAGAAACCAATTGTCAGAAACCAAGCGTTGGGGGAAGTTCTCAGGACAGCAAACTTCTCGAAAGGGCAGCTTTTCGGGACTGCATTGAGCCTCATTTACTTTCACCAGCATAAACAATATAATAGAAGTGATCATTAGAAGGAGGGGGGGGGGGGGAATCATTTCCTTTCGGGGTTGGTGGAGGATTTGAGACACATGATGGCTGAGCGTTTATTATATAGTGTCCGCTAAAATTTTACAAAAATTGATTTGATCGAACATGGATGTACACGTGAGCTACCGTATCTACAGTGTTACAAACCGTGAATCTAACACCACCCGTGCATACCACGGGCTTCAGCTAGTTTGTTCTATAAAGCTGTTCTCTACAGGTATTGCTCTGTAGATATGCGCTTTCCGTATGGACTTTTTATTGGTCAAGTGGTTTAGGGATTAAGGAGCGCCAAACGACCAGATTGATTGTTCCACGTTGTTTTAAACATTGTTATTATGCAACAATGCCAGTCAGCAAACGCCAGCTGCAAGAAGTGTACTGACGATTAGAAAACAAAAACGAACTCTTTTGATGCTTATGCTGGGACAAGAAAAAGACTGTATAACCCTTTGAGTAACGCATTACGTGTGGTGATTTTTTAACTGATAGTTGGGTCGGTCGCGGGATTCGAACCGGCATTCGCTCGGTTTGGAGACGAGCACGCTAACCACTGGGCTGTTTCTGCTCGCTGATTTTCTCGGGGTCTTCAGTGCCCCGTCACAAAGCTTGCAGTGCGAGTTAGGACTTAGTTTTTGGCCAGCCTCTTGAGTGTCCTTTTGCCAGGACCCTGTGACTCTGGGTAAGGTTTTTTTTTAACTGATCCGAAGTCCAAACAGCAATGAAACACAAACTACTGTTTAGTCCACGTGAACCTTACTGCTGTATCCAACCATTACACACGTAAATACAATTAAAGCCAGAGCCCAAATTTCAAAACTTTTCATGCCCAAACAAACGAAGAATAATGTAGAGCCACACGTTCAACTGCTTTCTTGGCTAAATTTTTTTCAGTGTTCTTCAGTTACGTCGTTTACTTTCCGTTCATCACGCGGCCTATCTTGAGTTCGCCCCAGAACGGATACAGATAATCGATTGTATGTTTTCGATAGCAGAGCACCTTGTTGATATCCAAGATGGTTACAAAAACAATGGCGGCCGTCGATCGAAGCCGCCCCCTCCAGGAAGACGTAGCCGCTCGTAAAATACCTGCAGGACTCAAGATACGCTGCGCGCACAATAATGATGATAGGCCTGCACAATATATCATTTTCGAAATTTTCAAGCACTTTTCCAGGCATGGCATTTCATTATTACTTTCAAGGACATTTCCAGGTTTTCAAGCGCTCGCACGAACCGTGAATTACCTGTAGAGCTGCGCTAAGCCTACTGAGACGATTAATTTTTGAACACTTTCCAGCGATGCCATTTAGTCAAGGAGAATGCGCCAATCCTAAGCTGATCCATCGTTTGTAAAAGTAAAAAATGGTAAAAAAAAAAAACAACAACATTAGAATGCAGAGTAAGGTTTCACCTGGACTAAACAGTACAGCAGTACAGCAAAACTGCATTATCTGAAACCTTACAGGAAAGTTTATTTACGCTCCTTTGCTGTTTTGACTTTGAATCGGTTAAACTATCAAACGAGTTTGCTTAAGCGTCAAACGAGTTCGTTTTTGTTTGCTAATTAATATAAGCAACCAAGAAATCGGTGGATTTTGGCTGTAACTTATCTTGTTTTGTTTTTTCCTCCGCAAAATACCTTAGGAAACGGGCACTGCAGCTAGAGAATACAAATAATGAAAATAAAGGGAGAGGGGGCGGAAGAAAACAAGAGCAAAGATAATACTCGTCATCTTAAACAAATACTCAGATAATCCTTGTGGGGCAAGACAGAAAAACACCCCAACACCAAGAACAAAGACAAGACGAAATAATTTGTCACAGCAGGCTCGGACTGTCTGTCGGGCCCAGTAGACATTCGATCCTCTCGTTTAGTCGCAGCGGGGCCCCTTAGTTTATATAGTACCACATAATATATATATAACTACAGATGCAAACCTATTTCCGTTGCCTTATGGACTTAAAGGTCAGACTTCCTGATCCGATTTGTCTACCACAAATCTGTATTTATTTACAACTAACTAATCCGATTTGGTTTGCCATCCTGTTTGCTAGTAATTATGTAGTTACAAGTGAAATTAAACTCACTGATTGGGCTTGAATTTTATTTCCTGCCCCTGACCACTTCGTACTAAGCATCTTGAAATTCGTAAGATGCATTTGAAATTCAGCTGTTTGGTTGATGAGCCTCTTGAAAATCGAAAAACCATCTTAATTTAAGATGCAATGAATCTGTGCTTTGAAGATTTAAGACACCACCGGTGTAAGATGAGTCCTAATTTCAAACGTGTTTCATTTGAGATGCCATTAAACGTAAGATGCATCTTATTATCAGATGGAAGACACGCGAAATAGATATTTTAAGATGTTTAGCTGTTTAAGACGCCATAGTTTTCAGTTGCCAAATTCATACAGTGTGAAAGACGGCAGCAATTTCAGATGTCCCCGCTGTAAGATGGTTTATTAATTTTTAAGTTGGAAAAGAGAGAAAATTGGAAAATTGTAAGACGGCATTTTATTTTAAGTGGGGTAACCGGTAAAGACGGCAACATTTTAAGATGTTAACCCATTTTAAGCTACAAAACGGGAAAGTTGCTAAGATTTTAAGATGGTATTTTTTTTTTAAGTTGTAAAACTAGCAAAGATGCCACAGTTTTAAGACGACACAAAGCATTAAATCGGAAACGAAGTGAAGTTGCCAAAATTTTAAGGCGGCAGTTGACTGAGTTGGAAAATAAATTATTGTATTGTTTTAGATTGATAAAATATTTTGGTCAACACAGCGCAAAATATTATTTGGTCCTCATGGAATATTTCAATTAAATGCAAAAATTTTACATCTTAGTTTAAGATGCTTATTTTTTGCGGTTCAATTTAGCTGGCTTCAATTTCGTTCGGTTAGGTGAATCCTTTAAGTTGCGATTAACACATACACATACACGGCCCGACCACGGCCAACTGGATGCGGCGGTGTGCACGTTTCTATGCGGATGCTCGTTGTGTTTTATAAAGAAATGAATAGCCCATTTATTTTAAATGGCCTTTTGGTCTTCTGTACATCTAAACCGGCTGAGAAGACTCAGGAGAATCAAGGGGTTGAAACTCTAGCAGCTCCTGCAGTCGCAACTTAACTTCACAGAAGGGTTACTAGCGCGCATCTTGACAAGGACTGCAGAAGCACAGACAACATGCTGGTGACTGACGATGTTCAGGCCTTAGCACTAGCTCATTTATTGGGGCAAAGAACGGTATAAACTAAAGACATAAAAACACGCCATTAAGCGCGTCAACGTGTGAATTAGGATTTATGATCTAAATTTATGATCTAATCCGGGAATTATGTTGGGGCACAGTTACGGTACAGGTGGCCCCCAGAGCTGCCAGTCCAGCCGTTACGTAGAGGCCAAAGTTAGATGGCGAAAGTGCCGCCGCCGTGGTAACACCACCACCTGGATAAACTAAAGGAACACATTGGAATCATTAATGCGAACAGCTAAGGATGTCAAATTAGCATGATAAAAACAAAACAAATCCACGTGTCCACACGTGTACCTAACTGGACAGCTCTCACGACATCGCCTGGAGAAATGGGTGCAGTTGCCTCAATCATGGTCCGTCGATCCTATCACCTTCGGTCCGAAGGTAATAAGATGGAATGATCATTCCTCAATCAGTAACGATAAGATACAGAATTTCCCCAGAAGAAACCATGCTGCCAGATGCCTGCAAGCATTTGTCCCCGGAAATTTCCCGGAAGTCTCCCAGAAAGCACCCCAAATATTTTTTTCAATATTCGCACTTAAAAAAAAACCCTTTCTTCCGTGAAATTAATCACAAAAATAAAATACAAATACAAATAAAAAATAAATACCAAAAAAAAAATACCGTAAGCTCCGTTGTTACATGCACATTACTCTACAGATGAAACTAAAAATGAAACTTATGAAAGGGAAACTTGGTTTTTTTTTTACTTTGATTTGTGACGTTACATAAAAATCGGGTGAATAATCATGTTAAATCAGGTAAAAAATAAAATCACCATGACAGCAACAACTAATAATATTCTATTCAGCGTAGTGCTAAAGAAACAAAACGAACCGAAATGTTCAGTTGGCTACTAAAAAAAAGTCGATACAACACAATTTGTTTTCACAGCAAAACAATACCGTTTTATTGTTGCAACTTGCGACATAAGTTCTTGGAAAAATTCGAAGTTATCGGGACTTATCTGGGCTTATGTGATTGATAGCGGGTGTTGTTTATTTACTGTTTAGGATTTCAATCAGCTTCTGTAACAGAGCGTAAAACTACGGGCCACGGCTCTTGTAAATAAATTCAAATAGGCCTATCTTTAGTAAAGATGGCCGCACACCAAAGCTGACAAAACGTCGTTGTAAGAGGGGGGGGGGGGGGGATTGAGGCTTAATGACGTGTCGAGAGCTAGGTCATTAACGCCAACCTCAGTCACAGTGCAGCGGTCCGGGTTGCCTCTGCACCACACATTACAGAGCTATTATACAAACCCCTAATCTAAATCATGTCAGACATCTGTACCTCCTGCAAAAATTGAAAAAGACGCCAGACAGGAGGAGAGACTTATCGTCCAATTGACGCGCAATGTCATGCGGGAGACGGAAACGACGACGAACACCATCAAGATGGCGACAATCAACAAAGAAGTACCGGACCGTAAGTGGCCGTCGCCGCCAATGACGTTCAAGAGGGTCAACCCCCCTCAAAAGGAAACAGTGAGTAAGCCGGGTTTGACCAATACGCAAATGGGCCAACACCACCTCTTCACGGCGACTGCAGCAACACGCCGAGTGCCATTTCTCGCTAGCGCCATTAATAGCTCGCAATTTATTGTCGTCCTGTCCGTCCCACAAGGTTTGCCAAAACGCGTGTAACCTCAGACTAGAGCGTCGTTGCAAGACCTAATGTCGCGAGACGTCGCATCTGGTGGAGAGACCCCGCCAAGAGACGAAACTAGAAAGAGCTTCACTATGTTGTCGTGAGACGCCTGAAGACGCCTAAAGACACCGTCGCATCCGGTGTGTGGCGCTCAGCTCATTCCTATGGTTTTGGAGACGTCTGTAGCATGCCGAGACAGGTTTCGAGAAAATGTCCTGTCGTGCGACGTTTTGTTGATTTTGATGTGCGGCCCATTTAGTAAGACGTTCATTTAGTGAGACGTTCGTATAATAAAAATGTTGTAGTTTAGAATAATGACTATGGAATGACAACAGGGTAACACGGAAGTAATTCTGCCACCCTGGAAATTTCCCCCAGATTGTTTCAACTTTTATTTTAACTTTTTCAACTTCCAATTTTTTTTTATTTTAGAATTACCTCTTACTCCCCCCCCCCCCCAAAAAAAAATATTTTCTGCCCCCGTTTTCACACCCAATGGCAATCAATACCTCTAGATCTAGCGTCTAATTTCCCTATCTGTTCAGGCTTGAGGTCGAGGTTACAATTTTCCCGGTGGCTTCTGTACTATCAGTATCGGCCGCTTTGTACTTCCCGGTCAGGAGAACCAAAAACCCACGCTGTTTTGAAATTGCACATTGTTTGTAGCTTCTAATAATTTACGCCGCACGACAACCAATCCAAAGCATATAGCTTAACTTGTATTTCAATGTAAAACTGTTATCGTAACCTCAATAAAATGTGTCTTCTCGGTGAAAGAGCATTCGAAAATGAAACTGGAAGTGAAACAGGGAGTACGGCGCTATCAGGGAAAATCTCCGTTTATTTCCGCTGCGCGGCAGCACACACCGAACAAATTCTAGTGACTGTATTGATCGCTTGAATGAATGCTTGGCTTCGTTCAAAAGCTGGAATTTTACCAACAAAGAAAAGTTTTAAAGGAAAATACGTAGCAAAAAGTTATGCTCTGAAAGTTACGTTTTTTATCAGGAGGTCCCAATTACTATAAAACAACTGTCAACAAAAGTATTTATTCCTTTGTCGTCATTTTAGGCAATTTGAGGGTAACAATAGACTTAACAGTGTTGATACACAATTTACGGAATTCACTCACTACCAGGGACGTTTTTAGGGAAGGGGGTGCAGGGGGTATCCCCCCCCCCCCCCCCACTCCCCAAAGTTTGGCCAGTTGGCAAATCAGTCGGCAAAATTACATATTTTTTGGTCAGTCGGCAAATCAGTTGGAAAAATTACATAAATTTTTGGCTAGATGGAAAATTATGTCGGTAAAGTTCTGGTTTACACCTCTCCAACTTTTACCTTCCTGATGTCCCTGCTCACCACCTTAGTCCAGGATTGTTACAACAGTTAAAATTGAGTAAGAAGAAAGTGCAAAAAAAAAAACCAAAATAAAACAGTTTAGTGCGAACTTATACAAACAAGGTTGATGGCTTAATTTGGGCCTGATCGGCATTCCGATTCTTTTAAGGCCAGCATTTCACATGTACTAAAAAGTTTCATCGTACGGAAATTTGAGTAATTTCAAATTAAATGCAATTTAACCATCCTAAAACCACCTGAAAATCACCATAACATTTTAATGAATTTTGATTAATGGCCGGTTGCCACCAAATTAGCATTGCAGGATCTAGGCCTATCGAGTTCTCTCTCGCAGGAAGCAAAGGAATACACAAAGCAAAACTTTTAAACGCTACAAACAAGCCACGTGACTCCTTAATTATTGAGTAAAATTTGGCACGCCCTAGTGCACCTGGAAACAAGCTGTAAAGATTAACGATATTAGTATCACTAGATGGCGCCAGGGAAATTTCTTTATATTTTTTCCGTGGTGCAATCTAGTGACATTAACATCGTTAAGATTTATAGCTTGTTTCCAGGTGCACGAGGGGCGTACCAAAATTTTACTCCATAATTAAGGAGTCACGTGGCTTGTTTGTAGCGTTTAAAAGTGTTGCTACGTGCATTCCTTTGCTTCCTGCATGAGAGAACTCGATAGGCCTAGATGCTGCAATGCTAATTTGGTGGCAACCGGCCTTTAAGTCAACCTCAACCATTCTGACAAAACTAAAATGTTGTTTCTTAGGCCGAAAGGATGAAGTTTTTCTATGGTCGCATTTTTATTATCTGTAAAATTAAACCATTAAGGTGTGCGTAGGAACCTCTACCCTTGTATGACTACTTTAACAGGCTAGGTTTACAACTTCATATTTTTTAAGCAACTACCAAATAGGGAAGGGTCAAATTTTTCGTTCGTATTTGCTTTTCGTGTCTGCAAATTACATGAGTTCATTTAAAGGGGGATTGCCACCAAATGACTGGCTACATTGTCTGTATAGCTATTCGCTATCTAGTTCTGTCTAATCCTTACTTTCAACAACTGCGTCGTTACTTTCAGGGAAATTTTGCGAAAAATGCAGGTATTAAATGACGCATTACTGGTTCACTAAGACACAGGGTATCTTTTATTTCATAGGAACTTATTAAATCCTTGCAATTACCATACTATTATGCTTGTTAAATTTTATTTGGAATGGCAATGGCAAATGTGAAAATTATGAATGAGAAAATTTATAGACATAAAAATACCTCCAGACAAAAGAGGTAGCAATCTTCTAAAAAAAAAAAATTTAACCTTCGAACTATTAGTAGGTGCGATTAACTTGGCTAATCGGATTAACCTTGGCAGCCTTTCCCTGGTTGAATGATATCACTACTTTCAAAGGCCGACCCCTTTTGGAAACTTGGCAGCTTCTCCCTTCTCTTATACCAGTTTTGGTTTTGAGTGGATAATTATTAACTTGGGAGCGGCGCTACGGAACAACTTGAAACGAAACTGAAACAGAAACCGTATGTTTCTATTTCCCGACGCTAGGGTGCAGCAGTCGACCGATATAGGTTCCAGCAGGCGACGATAGATGGAGAACGCTCTCGAGGAATAGGCTTCCAGATTTTGTCAACAGATGGCATCACTTGTACAGTGGTAGGAAAACTGACTTTCGTAATCTGTTACGAGATGGAGGCACGTTACCGCGGCAACCAAAATATCAACAGATAAACAGTGTCTAGTCAATTTATGGTGGGAATTTCGCGATAAAATTTCGTTCCGAGAAGGAAAGGCGGATAACCCGCTTAACGACCCTGCTGTCTGCCAATTATTCTGAATTGAATTTAGCACGAAATTTATCAATGACAGCGCCATTTACCGGAAAACAGCCAAAGAAGATGCAGGGAGTTTGACTGGGGCGGTTATGTTGATGTGGTGAGCAAACGATGGTGAAAAGTTGAAAGTTATTTAGAGCAGATTCATTGCTGATAGATGTTTTAATGGTCAGTAATTTTGATGTTGCACTCGCCTGCCACGACACAAATCCCTGCTTTAAACT
This sequence comes from Lithobius niger, assembly GCA_023313725.1. Classification (NCBI taxonomy): domain Eukaryota; kingdom Metazoa; phylum Arthropoda; class Chilopoda; order Lithobiomorpha; family Lithobiidae; genus Lithobius; species Lithobius niger. The sequence continues at coordinate 6,151 of JAHWFP010033346.1, read as the reverse complement.
AATGTGATGTAGATGAATACTGGTGAATTGTTTGGGGCATGACGTAACTTAAATGGGGACAATTGGGGGAAATTGGGGAATAATTTCTAGTGAAAGATCGAAAATAAAAACAACTTACGATGGCTGCAGTCAGATTTGGAATGAAGGAGGGGTTGGAATTACATTGTTGCCTAACTGATAATCTACTACAATTGTCGGCTAGGCAGTGCATGAGTTACATTGTTGTTACAACAGAATTGGAATACATATATATTGTTTCAAGATAATACATTAACAACTGTAGAATGCTTGGAAAGGAGGCAGATTGAGAGATAGGTCTCACTTGTAAGGCCAATTGTGGTGCAGTTGCATTAGCTACAGCACGAGGGCGTCCAACATTGACGAGTCTAAGGGCGAAAGCTGAGACCAATCTCTACAAAGAGCGAATAAGCTTCTTAAAATTAGGCGTTAATCATTTTAAAAAGCGTTGGTACTTTCTACGCGTTAAAAACAATTTTTAAAAATGCGATATTAGAAATCCATTAGTATTTAAAAAAAAAAAAAGCTTAAGCGAGTAAAATACGGATGCTTACATTAAAAAAAAACTTTATATGCTCTAAAGGAATAGATGCAAGATCAGACATACAAGCCATCGGTGTCATACTAATACATGTAAAAGAAGCTCCAGCTTTGCAAGCTTAAAAAAAAACTTAACGTTCTGAAGGAACAGACACAAGAAAAAACATGCAACCTTCAGCGTCACACTAATACGTGTAAAAATCCTCAGCGTCCCAAAAACAAGCTAGAGCTTTTTTTACATCTATTAGTGCGATGCTGATGGCTTACATGTCTTTTTCTTGTATCTGTTCTTACAGAGCATTACTTTTTTTTTATGGATTACAAAGCTGGAGCATCTTTTACATTTTTTAGTGCGGCACTGAAGGGTTACCCGTCTTTTTCTTGTATGTTCTTTTAAGCATTAATTATTTTTAAGGCTGCGTTCGTATTTTATACTCTTAAAGTGTTTTTTTTAACAGTAATATCTGTTATTTTTTTCTTGGCGATATATTAGGTAAATAAAATAACTAGAATTTTGATATGAGATAATTGAGATGAAAGCTTATAGAGATAAATCAATCACATTAAAATGGCGTTCAAAAGGCGTCCTTGTTAACACCTACGTTTTAAGCTTCAAAAGTAGAAAATCGGTTCACTGGTTCTGTATCTAGGTGAAGGTAATATTTCCTCAGCAAGAAGAAGAACAACAAGAATATTGTAGTCATATTAAATAAGCATTTAAAAGGCTCTGGTTTTTGTTTGTACCTACAGTTTAAGCTATAAAAATTGAAAATCTGTTCACTGGTTCGATCTCTAGGTTAGAGCCAAATTTTCCCAACAAGAAAAAGAAGAACAACAAAAATATTGCAGTAATATTAAGATAACGTTTAAAAGGCCCTTGACTATACCTGCGTTTTAAGCTATAAAACTTGAAAATCGGTTCATTGGTTTGATCTTCAGGTGTGGCAAAGAGCCCCAACAACAACAATAACAACAATAACAAATGCTTTGGAAGCCAAACGGTTCGATTGTCATTAAAATTTGTAATCCAGTGAAATATGATTACGACACAGTCCAAGAACCGTATTTGGTTTGTCGATATCCATTTTGGGAGAAACTATAGAGTTTCAACGTTAAACATTTCCCCAACAAGAATAACAACAACAACAACAACAACAATATTGTAGTCACACTGAGTACGCTGTTTCAGTGGTGACGTCACACCGAGATGTCGGAAAATTCACCATGCGATTAGGAACTACTTTGATGTGATGGAACTTCAGAACTGAGTTGGGGGGTGGGATGATCCTTAATGGTGCATCAATAACCATGTCATTAGCACCAACTTTAGTCACAGTGCCGTAGCCTGCGTTGCACCGTATTAGCACCAAACATTACAGAGGCGTTAACCAAACGCTAAATCTAGATCTTATCGTATATCGCTAAGTTGTTACATGAATTTATGAAGGCGCTCAATAATTCAAAAAATCAACACTACAATACCTGAGTAAATTTAAACCCAAATTCTGAATCACTGCCCACGTCCCAAATTAGGTAGTTCCTCACATAAGCTGATTTCTTCCAAATGCTGAAAGCAGGGGTCAGGCAGGGTCTGGTTGCACAGAGAACTAAGCAATGTTTAAGTATGAGTGGCGTGTGAGTGTCCGTTCAGAAAACCGCCCCTATGAATATTCCCTAATTTACAGTCATGTTTTTGCATTTTACTTTGACACTTTAGAATATACAGTACCCTTTCTCCTAACTTTTAACTCCCTCTTACCTGTAAAGCTTTGATCTACCCCAAAACAAAACTTCTTAAGGATTCCTGCCAAGCTTTTCGGCTGCGTGACGTCGTGATATCAAACGCCAAGTTACTGCGCAATTTTCAAGTATTTCATTTAATATAAGCTTTGAAGTTTTGTTTTGGGGTAGGTATCAGATCTTTTTGGTCCATTTTGATGAAAACCAATTTTTTTGGGGGCTTTCGTTTCATTATGAGTGTAACAGCGGTCACCTTTTTTTCATATGATTACTATTTCTTACGGATTTATTTAATGTTCTATTCGGCATTGTTGCATAATAACAATGTTTATAACAATGTAAAACAATCAATTTGGTCGTTCAGACGTCCCTAGTGTCTGAACCACTTGACCAACTAGAAGAGGCCTTATGAAAAGGGTACATCTCCAGAGCAAAACCTGTAAAACTAGCTAAGAACCAGATTTATTCGCCGAATAGAAGAATTTATTTTCATGAAAGCAAAAAAGCGTTACTAGTAGTATGTAACAAATAATTAGGCAAATATCAACGTTATTCACGTCGTTTTTCCAACAAGAAAACGTTTAGCTGTGTCACTAACAGTGACTTTTGTGTGGTCAGGCGACCAAAGTCTCCCGATAAAAAAGTAGCAGCCTTTTCTGTCGGATTGTTATTTAACCTCACATGCCTGAAATCAGCCAAACTACCTCATGAGGTTAGGTTAGGTTAGGTTGAGCGTTCGGTATTTTGTAGACCACCTATAACCTATAACCTTATAGGTTCAAGTAAGAATAAAGAATATAAATCCCGCATTCGCACGGCTGCAATAATGGTCAACAATGGTTGCGTACTCATTCTGCACACTTCTGCACACTTATAGAATTATTACAATTATGTCCTTCTTTATGAAGCAATATGCTACTATCGATCACTACTTTGGATATAGTGTTGCGGTCTAAACCTCCAACATTACCTTCTTTAATAACTGCAACCGCTCTTTCGTCGGTATTATTCGTCGATTCTGAAGTGCTCCTTCAGCGGAAATGGGAAATAAGATTTTATTCTGTCTGACTACAACCAAACTTTAGTAACAATAACCCACGTGTAACGTCTGTTCAAAGTGTATTGTTAACGCATCTTTGATGGGTGAACGGACCGTTGCTTGATTCCGAATTTTCCCTTCGACGAACAAGGGCAATGAGAAGTTATTCCTTCAGCCAATAACGAAATTGATCTAACAATACGACGCATGGAACTTTATATCAAAGCATACTGTTAAAGCATTGTTGCTGCTTTGTTATTCGAGCATTCGGAAAACAAGGAAATTAGAACTTCTCCCTTCATCCGACAACGGTAATTTTGTTCGGAGCTGCTACACGAAACTAAGGTATGGTAATAAAAAAAAAGTTCTAACACGGTTGTTCAAAAATAGGCCGGGGTAAGCATTTAATGCACACTTTTTTTGGAGCGTCGTCCTCGGAGGTGTAGAACATCCTCGGAAGCTTCGCGCCCACGGCCGATTCCACACCTCCTCGGCCATCACTCTGCCAAAATTGTGCATAAAATCACTTACACCATTAATAGCGAAGTCCATGCTATAACCGTTACTTTACTTCTTTTTCTTGTCAACAATAAAAAGAGGCAACAACAATAAGAGGGAACAATAAGAGGCATTATTATTCTCTGGTATTCGGTCAAAACCTTACTACAATATGTATTGTTGCTACTTCTCTTCTTCTCTTTGTTGTGTAACTTTCCTTTTTACTTCTTGTATTGTTGTTCCCCATATCTCTCTATTGTTGCATTGGCCCTGGTACGCCGTAGTCCCCCCCCCCCCCCACCTCTATAATTTTTCCTCTTCACTTTATTGTTGACTTAGTTTTTTAGTTTTTGAGTTAGTTTTTGAGTTTTTCTGTGGGCTTCTCGAGTCCGAGCCAGTCCGTACTATGCTTTCTTCCCTTCCCCTTTCCTTGGCAACGAATCTGTAGTGAAAATGATCCATGCGTTTTGCATTGCTCACTTGCAAGTGGTAGGAGGGGATGGTGTGTAGAGATTCCGGATGCGCAACATTTCTCCCCAAACCTTAGAACTAAAGAATGAAGAAATCAACCAGGGCCATAGTAGCCAGTTGATCATGACGTCAACTTAAATATCGTACGTGGAAAGGAAAGACACTTTGGTGAGTTACCGTCATGGCGTACTGCAGTTGGCAGTACACCTTTTTTTCGGGGGAGTAGGGGGGGGGGGGTGATCGTGTTACGTATGCCGTCCAAGATGCCTTGCCTAGCAGATTAAATTAAACTTGTGGTTATATTACGTATGCTTTGCAGTGCCAATTATTAGACAAAGTAAAACTTAGGCGTTTAATGAAAACGGAATTTTTTTTTGGGGGGGGGGGGAGGGGAAGGAGGATCGAGCATAAACATGGAGAAAAAATGTTGAACGAATATTCGAATATTTTCTCTGCGAATGTTCGAATATGTTATTTTCCTATTCGTCCGACCCCTATTAAGGACTGGATTTCCGGGACTCTTCTGGCAATGAAAAGTTTCATTCTTGCTAGAATTCTCCTGCTTCTCCAAGGCCATCTTAGAATCTGAACAAAAAAGATATATATTACAAGACCTTCCAGAGCTTGCCTGACGTTATATATACTATTCGTGTACCAATTAAAAAAAAAAAACCCAGTAATTCTACCCTGGAAATTCTCATTAGTTCCAAAGGTGGCATCTTTATTTTGCTGTTTGTTTTATTTGCTTTTAAATCTAAATCAAAGAAAAGCAAGTAAGCAGCAGTCAGAAAAGAAGTATTGTTTAAAACAAAGAATATTTTTAATTCACAAAGTTACTGAAGACTTGTATTTTGTTATTTCTTTTCATTACCTTCTTCATTCTTCTTGAGTGTTTAAGATCAACGAAGCAAGCAGTCTGCATTAAAAATTGGCCTTGTGAGGATACACAATACACTAGTCTGAGAAAGAAAGAAAAGGCAGCTGCCCCGACTGGGACTCGAACCCAGGACTTCCAGTTTACTAGCCGGGCGCTCTAACCACTGCGCTACCGGGGCGGGTACTGGTCCAGCCGAGCTAAGTAGCAGTTCAATATTTCTCAGCGGTGACCTAGAGATCACAAACATACATACAAAGAGGGAAAGCAACTATGCTTCTTTGCTTCCTCTCCTTTTTTTTTTACTGTAAGATCAGCTCAGCTTGCGATATGGACTAATTTGGAATATTCACATAGCTTTATTCATGTAAGAAATAATAGCATTGTAGTGGGTGGTTTAGTATATTCTTTGTTAAGAGGTAACATTTTGCATAACTCAGAATTAAAACACATATTATGTTTTAAAATAAGGGGAAAATTAAGTAATAGGTATCCGTGAGGAATAGGCAGTTAACCGGCGATAATTGCTCATTTGCGAGAAACGAGCGTGTACTGTAAGCAAATGCACCGTTTCGAGAAATGAGCTACGTAGCCAGTTAGCCGCCTATTTCTCATGGCTACATGTTTTAATGGTAAGGTGTGACGTCAAGCTAACTTATCAACTTATTTGAGTTTTTACAAATTTTTATTTGTAAATATTATTTGTAAATTTTATTTGTGAATTATAATGAACTAGCTGAACCCGGCATAACATATGTCGTTCTAGCAAACAACCCCCCTCCCCCCCCCCTCTCTGGATGATTCCGCTACGGAAAATGGCTCCCGCCAGACCATCCTCCTAAGCCAAATATATATACATATATTTATATAGATTTAAGAACTTTTACATACAACCGATGTAAATTTCTGAACAGAAACTTTCAGCTTAGAAACTTCCTTTCCAGGAAAGTACGAGCTAAGGAAAGAGATTC
>JAHWFP010033345.1:0-11304 GCA_023313725.1 Lithobius niger | reverse complement strand
TACAAATTGGGGAGGGGGGTATCTGGGCTTGACAGTTTGCTTGCTCGGTAATGAAGGTTTGCCGACTTGGTACGTAATGAAACCTGTGACCTAACCAGTGCAGCAGTTTTTTAAATCGGCATGAAGCCTACGAAGCTGCGACGTAAAATCTTGCAGTCTTACCTTGAACGATAAGGCCACTTAAAAAAAGGAAGTTGGTTCTCGGGCATTTTTCTCAAAAAATCAGTGCGGGCGGGCGGAATTTCATTTTTATTTTTTCGACCGTTTTTCCGTACATTTTGGAGAATTAGGTTTAATTTGGGTAAAATAATGAATACTGCCTCTTAATGCTTCTTACCATGTGTCCACACAATGATTTAACGACAAGAATGGTAATTTTATATTTCAATTTCTCACTAAGGGCTATTTTTGTTCTGTAACTGCTATTTTTGCCGTGTCGTTTCTTTCTATTTCTTGTCAAAAAATCGGTGCGGGAGGGCCTGAGAACCAACTTTTCTTTTTTTAATGGCCTAAGAAGCATTTTATCCCTTTTTTCTTTTTTACTGTATTTAAATTAAATTAAACCATGGGGGAGAGGAGGGGTCCTGACCAAGGAAGCAGCACCGTCAACCATGGGGGGGGGTTCCTTCCTCTACAGCCCAGCTGCGAGTTTGTACTCCTCTAACACACATTACTTGTCTAAAATCATCCTTACTCGTTTCCTGCAAATTTTGGCAAAGCAACTAACATAAATGACCTAAAACCGAAAAAAAGAAAACAAGATGAGAACATCAATGCTAAATAGTAAATACTACACCGAAGTACAGTATTGGGGTCATGACAAAAAAAAAAATTGTGACAGGTACCCTGTGACAAGCCCCTTCGTGAAACTGTAGACATGACCCGTAAGAAAATTTGGGGCCCCCCCCCCCCCCAAAAAAAAAAAAACTACGTTAGTTACTTTCACAACTTATCTTTTCATTCCAGCTGTATAAACATTCCAAAAAAATTTGGGTAGAAAACAATAGAAACGTTTGGTGTGAGAAAGAGAATTGCAAGCGTGATTTAAAAAAAAAATTGGAAGGGGAATCTTGCGGGCACCGCGAAAGTAAAATATTTTGGTTCACCTCCCTGGGTTTTGTTCACAGGGAGCCGTCACAAAATACTCTTGGTGTGCCGGCCTTTTTTTTTTAAACTCACCTCTCTATATACATAATACCAACGAAAGTGTAGTTATTAATCCAAGATAATACCTCTCTACACACCAAGAGTATTTTGTGACGGCTCCCTGTGCTTTTGCTGTCCCACTGCCGCCTCCCCGGTGTCGTGTTGTCCCTACCTACAAACAGCAACCATCACACTAAAATGACATATTATACGAAATACGGAAACGAAATAAGGAAACTACACAACGCCGCTGTAGAAATGACGAGTATCAGACGTCATTAGGATGGATAGCCTATAACACGTTGCTTTACCAGCAAATGGGAAAATAAAAGCGAAACCGAAATTATTGATCGATGGCTCATTTTCATACATACGCTTGCAATGACGACGAGTTGATAGAAAACACTGCCGTAATGCACATACTGCCAATAATTACCACCATCAACTACACCAGAACAGCACTTACTTTGTACACAGTAACGACGGCAAGCAACGTTACGGACATTAACGCCAAGGATATCAAAGCCACCTGACTGTCTTCTCACTCCCAATAGAACAACAACGCCGTTTGATTTCCGGGGAATCCCCCATGACCTTGGACTTCCCCGCCAGTGTTTGCGTTCAGAGGTGTGCTCTTGACATATCTGTGCCGGCGGCCCAAGTCATTTGTTTCTTTCGCAACTGTTGTGGTGTGTTCGTGAAGCATACTTGAAAAATAAAAAGGCCAAAAAAAAACGTTCACAAGTCAAGCTTCACTGACTTACACAGAACACTACTACACACCTGCAGATAAAAATTCTGGTATTTTTAAAGGTGTTCCACAATTTTTCTCCAAATTAGTCTTGTTTTTGAATCTGTATTGCTATTTATTCATGTATTTATTATTATTTTTTTTTGTTTAATAATGATAAGGGAGAAACTAGTGATAACTCTCTTCTGCTCTCTTTCCCGTAAGGAATTACCCTTGAAATGTTACTGAATAATTGTATTTCTACCTGCAAGTGTATACGTACTGTATAGTGCCAAAGAGTCGTAAAGTAAGGGCCTTGTCAGAAACGTAAAAAACGGCGACTAAAATCAAGTCTAGGACACCAATGATAGAGGTGTCCTAGAAAATCAGATATTTTCATATCTGAAAATAAATATCCCTGACTATCCCTGACTTATTTCTTCACATATCCCTGACCAAAACAATTGCACTTTTCCCCTCCTTTTTTTAATTGCACAAGAGTCAACTGCTCACGCTGCAGGCCTGGATTTTTTTTTAAATAAAAAAATAGGACAAGAAGGTAATGGAAAAGTGAGTGGAACTTACAAGACCAAAAGGCTCATTCTAAAAAACAAAATTCTAAAAGTGAAAAAAAAAGTTCATAAATGGTTGTCATGGTTCTAAAAAAAAAGACCGTTCATTCTAAAATCGAATATCCCTGACTATCACTGACTCTTCACCAATTTTTCATTTTTTCCACGACTTTACGCGACCACATTTCATATCCCTGGCTTTCCAGGTCGGTATCAACCCTGTAGAGGCAAATTTGCAAACTGACGAGCATTTGTAGTTGAGAACATGGGTTAAACAGGCATGAGCAGTGTGAGCAAGGGCTAAGCAGGAGCTGAGTCAGAAATTGATGCAGGGGTTGAGCGCAGGTTTGGGTTGAGACACACAGGGTTGTCTGTTATCAAGCTGCTGTTCGTGGTTCACTCGAGAGGCTTGGAGAAGAGGTTGGTGGATACAGGCTTAGCGTTCTACTAGGGGAAAGGAGGGTAGGCCGCCGACGGCTGGATATACAATAATGGCTGGATAACGGCTGGTTTGGGAGAGCGAGCTGCTCTGAGATGAGATCGGTTAAGGAGTCGGGGTGGATGGGAAATGATAAGAGCACTGGAGAACGTGTACCTGGGGTACCAGTCGCTTTAAAGCTAAAATGGTAGTGAAGGGAGTGATGGGTTGTCATGGTTTGACGGTAGTGCAGCAGTGGCTAAAGTGGAGTTCGACAGGAGGGTGAGGAATTTGGGGATGGTGAGGAGGAGCAAGATGGCGTAAGTGAAACTTACTAGGAGGCTGTTTGTTGTAGGGAAAGAGAAGTGGACCAGGGTAGAGACTAGAGGAAGGGGATCAGAGAGAAGGAGACTGCCTAGTGGAGGAAGCAGATGGGAGGGAATCCTCCACCATGTGGTAGAGATTGGCTAAAGTGGCTCTAGCTGGGAAGGGTGCTGTATGTTCGGAACTGGGGGAGTGTTCTTTTGTTGACGCAGGTACAGGGAGTTGCTTTGGACAGCAGCTGGGTCGAGGATGAGGATGTGATTTGTGGCGTGTGTGGAGAAGGAGGGGAGGGAGACTTTACCCCCAAAGTGTGCATGCGCACTTCCCTCCATGCAAGTATAAAAGTGCTCAAGGGTCGTAAGAAACATCTTTCATCCTCTAGAATCTGCTCCATTCGGACGTGCTCTCTTCTTCTCCTCTTCTCAAGTCTTCAAGATAGCAACAGCAAAAGTAAAACCTTTGGAATGGTTAAAGAACGTGGCTCCAATCAGCTTAGGAAGAACCTCTCTCCGTCGGCTGGCCCTAGCTCTCATGCTTCTCCGGGCATTGTGCCCTCATGCTCGTCGTCTTGCTTCCTTCCATGATCTACCCAAACGACTGGCATCTCAAGCTTCATTGGAAGACTGCAGCATCAAATTGTGTTTAGCTTCTCCTGCCATCATCGCTTATATTTTTCCCAGCATGGTCAGTTCACTGAAACTGTCCGGCTACCTATCGTCTAGCCTCGACTGTACTGCCTTGAAGACACCTGTGGCCTCTCCTGGTTCCTTCATGACTGCAACTTTCACTGGCCTTCCATCGACTTTTAAAGAGGTGACCTTCAATGACTTTCATGATGTTCTATTCATGCAAGCTAATTTGACTCCTGATCAACTACTTTCCATCAAAGAAAATCTGGAACCCATCCATAATTACTTTACTTCCGTGGCGCATCAAGTAATGTTTTTAGTGTTTCTTCAATTGCCAAGCAGGAATCTTTACGTCAAGACATTGTCACTACAAAGGCCAAATATCCTAAATTAAAGTCAAAACTAAAATCCAATCAGTTGAAGAAAATCAAGTCTTCTAAACCAAGCAAGGAACGTGTTCGAGCTTCTGGTATTCCTGACGTTCCCAATAGCCTTCGGACCTCACAGTCAGCTCTTGCTCTCAGACCTGTTTGTCTGCTTCTATGAATGGTCCAAGCAGCTGCCAACTTCACAGGGTCCACTGTCAAAAGCTGAGATTAACGAGCTTTATGAAAGTGCTCGTGACAACCGCAAACCCGCCACATCTACTGCACTTTCCCATTCACCTGGAATGCCTAATTCGACTGACTACTCTGCACCATCCTTCAGAAACTTTAATTATGTCTGCAGATGGGTTAACCATTCCTCGGCCAACAACAGCTCTTGCACCCCGAAACTTAAACGTTCTCCTTCCCGCAGTGTAGACTCCAGACCACGGAAAAATCTTCATCACCACTGCTCTATTAGCATTGACAAAGTGAAAGTGATGCAACCTATACAAAAGTGAAGGTGTTAAACACCATTCTTGATAAAGATAAAAAAGCGAAAGCGATAGACTATGAAATGATGACGACTAAATGAAGTGGATACGAAAGCAAAAGGATTTGAAATCGATACGCAAAACGAAGTGGATGCGAAAGTGAAAGGACACGGAATCAGAACAAATAACGAAGTAGATACGAAAGTGAAAGCACCTCTCACTCGGCTCACCTATGGTAGACCGAACGCAGAAACACACTCGCTCCATTGAGAGTAACGTAAATGAAGTCCCCTTAAAAAACGAAGAGGGGAATCCTTTGAAAATATTTTCGAAGACCTGTACCTACGTTCTCAAAACTAACATGACTCAGACATGCTCATTTTGACAGTGAAGTTCCCACCGGCATTCTCCTTTCAGAACTGCTGAAAACTGTAGAAGATGTAATTCCCGACAATTTTTTATTCAAGCTCTCGTCTGAAAATCACTCTTTAAAGTACGTATATCTTACCACAGGTTTTGGCTTCGGCCTCACAGATAGGCTTCCTAGAAAACGTTCGGTTTTAAGTCAATCAACAATCCTCCTGACAACCCTTCTGTGAAATGACGGCCTTCTGAGAGAAAGAGGACACTCCCTCCTTCACCCCCCTACACCTTTTAGAACTCGACAAGGAATCCCCTCCTCCCCAGCCTGGAAGAGAAACCTGTTTTTCAACCCTTTTGGTGATGGCACCGTAAACCTGAAATATTTCAAAACCTACACTCAATTCTGCTTTTTGACATCTGAAGTTAAAACAAGTAAACAAGTACGCAAATTCCAAAAAAAGTTGAAGTACAATTCTTCATTCTTAAAGATAATGACAAGATTTTATGTCTAGGCCGTAGAGCTGGTTCTCAAGCGGTCGTCCTCAACACCGCAGCCAATGCACTTTGTGCAGAATTCTCCACTGAGACAAACTCAGCTGAAGCAAAACATTTGGCGTTTCTAATTAATGAAGTTTTTAAGAAGGCCTGCTTTGCAACTTTCCATTAGATGAATTGGTTAACAAGAGCCCTTTTTAACTCCACACTTTTGTACATGACTTGGCACTACAATCGGCACTGAATCTCAATGACTCCTCGAGACATGAACTTTGCAACCAACCCATCCACGAGATTGAAACTTTGTTCAGGGGATGGGTACGCAAATTAGCTCGGAAAAACAAGGCAGAGAAACATAGGCCACTAACCCAGCACTCCAAAAAGCAACCTTCCAAATACTATCCCAAGCAAAACTACAAGAACGACTGACCCATACAAAGAAATCAACCATCACAAGATAAGACAGATACAAACAGGTACTACATTCAGCAGTCCTTTTGTGGAAAATCCTCCTTTTGATGAAGAGGTGGTGGCAAGAATCACAACTGTACCCCTGAGCAAAGAAAACATTACTCTTTCCCTGGCTTTAATGGGAAATCCAAACCAAGACAATAACTGGGAAGCCAGATGGCAACACACATTGACGACAGGAGGTCGCCTGAAATATCATCTACCCTTTTGGAAAACGATCACAAATGACCCTTGGAATCTATCGACCATCAGTCACGGCTTCAAACCATCCTTCCTAAGCAGACCAGCATTGATTTCTCTATCTTCATTAAGATCTGTTAAGGAAAGGAGTAGTAGCAGAATACAAAGACCCTTTGCGCCCGGGCTTCTACAGTTCAATCGTTCTAAGACCAACAAAATACGGAGGAGAAAGACTGATCTTCAACTTAAAACCGTTAAAGCGAGAGATGGAAAACTCCCATTTCAAAATGGAAACCCTGGACTCAATCTGCCAATTGCTCAAACGAAAAGACTGGACAGTCTCCATAGACCTCGAAAATGCATACCTACCTGTTCCTCTCCACCGTTCGGCACACCATCTCTTCCATGCTGTACACCATCTCGGCGCACCATCGGTTCATCTTCAATGCCAAGGTTTACAAATCCAGACTCTGCCAATCGGCCTCAATGCAGCCCTCATTCACCTCCATTCTAAAGTCTATGCTGGCACACCTTCACCAATATCAGATTCAATCACACGCTTACCTGGACGACTGGCTTCTAAAGCAGCAAGACCAAAACCTACTAAAACAACACCTTCACTACACCTTCTTCACCACTTAAGTTTCACGAGAAACTTAAAAAAATCAATATTATCTTCAGCTCAATCTTTTCTCTTCCTAGGACCCCTATTCGATCTTTAATCAGCAACAGTAATACCCTCACTGGAACGAATCGAAGACCTCCTATTTCAGTCCAAGACATTCCTAAGGCAGAAGTCATACAAATTGGCAAAATTGAGCAGCCTTATTGGTACATTAGATTCGCTGGTAAACCTAGTACTGTATGGATGATGGATGACCAGACCCCTTCATCACTATCGCACAGACAGTTGGAGATAGAGCCAACATCCAGGGGAATCGACACACTTGCAGTTGAGAACTTCCCAATAAAAACTCTTCTATGGTGGGGACGTTCAAGTCCTGTCCCAGGCAGTCCCGCTTCACGAACCTCAGACAGACCTAATATTCTTGACAGACGCCGCAGTGGAAGCCGCTGGGGAGATCACATCAGAGGCAAAAAGGCATCAGGATAATGGAAATTGGAGGACTTAGATCACATCAACGTTTTAGAACTCAAGGCGATCTTAAAAGCCATCAAGTCATACAAGTCCAAATACACAATACAACGGCTGTCACATATCTCCAGAAGGGTTGAGGAACAAAATCCAGAAACCTTCATGAAGTCAAATGAAACATTTTCAAGACTTGCACCCAACTAGGTACGACAATTCTTTCCCTTCACATTCCAGGAAACCGGAACGCGATTGCGGCTTCCCTCTCCAGATGCCACAAACAGACTACGGGAGAGTGGACACTCAATAAATCCATCTGCAAATTTCTTTTCACCATCTGGGGAACACCGATGGTAGACCTGTTTGCCACGAGTACCGAGGCACAGTGCTAGACTTCCCCATTTCATAAGCCCAGTTCCAGATGATCAAGCCTGGGCAGTGGATGGCATGTCAACAACCCATGGTTACTTATTCCCAGCATTCAAGCTCCTTCCACAGGTTTTACAGAAAATGGAGACAACATTCTTGTGGCTCCAAACTGGCTGTCGGCAGCATGGTTCCTTCAGCTCCTACAACTTCTAAAGACAACCCCAGGAGCCTACAATAAAACGCACACCTACTGTCACAAAAGAAAGGAAATCTTCTCCACCCAAACATTAGCGGCTTGAAACTACATGGGTGGCTGCTACCACCAATCGTCCTAAGGAAGCAGGAATTCTTGAAGAGCAAGCCATTAGAATCGCAAGCAAAGCAATCAGAGATTCCACTAACATAATTTATTATAGTCACTGAAGAAATGGTTTCATTGGTGTCACTTGCGGAGAACCAGTCCAATCGATCTCGCTTTACCTGACTTACTAAGCTGCTTAACTGACTTCTTTAACTCAGGATTAAAAGGATCTGCCATCGCGGTACACTGCACCTAAAGGGGGGGCGCCGACTTCTATTGACACAGAGTCACGTTAATTCCAGGACTTTGTTAAATATGGACCTGTGTGTGGGAGGTGGAATTACAGTAATTCCGGTTTCTTAATTTGCTTTAAAAGTGTTTGAAATAATCCGGAATTGTAGTAACATGGAGTACTCTAATTCTCGTCTAATTTACAATAATATGGTTGCGGTTTCTGATGTTATACGTATAGTCGCAGTGAGCATGTTGGCGCGAGCGAGGCAGATGTTATTTATGATAATTCCGGTTCCCTAGCAGAAAAATCCAAAGTTACGGTAACTCCGTGTTACCACAATTCCGGAATATTTCAGACACTTTTAAAGCAAATTAAGAATCCGGAGTTACTGTAATTCCGGATCCCACACACGGGTTAGCATATAAGCAAATCCCAGAATTAAAGTGCCTGTGTCAATGCAATTCTGGCAACCCCGCCTAAACTCCGTTTTTAAAGCCGCAGGGAAAGAAAACCTTTTAGAAGACAATCGCATCTCAACCCTAATAAAATCATTCAAAATTAAAAGGCCCGCAACCAGAAGGCTCTTCCCAGACTGGGACCACTGTCAAGTTTTAAATTTACTGATGAAGGAACCGTATGAACCTATGTCAAACTGCTACCTTCACTTATTAACAAGGAAAACTGTATTCATAATAATGTTAGCCTCCAGCTTACAATGCAGTGAAGTACAATCAATTGATCCTGCATACTTATGCGTTTTAGACGATTACAAGGCAGTTTCATTAACCCCTAGAGCTTCGTTTAGAGCCAAAACCCAAAAGCCCCAACAAACCGATAATAATTCCTGCTCTATCTTCAATCACAGGTGATGAGCTCAAAAGATTTCTCTGCCCAGTTCGAGCCTAAAGATTGTACTTAGAAGGACTGAGTGCAATGAGATTAGAAAAGGCATATACCAACCTTTTTTACCTTTTAAAAAGAACTTTGGTGAAACCTCATCCTCAATGATAGCTAAATGGACCAAGACGGCCATTTTGAGTGCGTATGAAGCTTCTGACATCGATTGCCACGACAATAGCGTATGAATCACAGCACGAGAGCTAAGAGCCTTCTCAACGTCCTGGGCCTTCCATAATGGCATCCCCATCCCTGAGATTCTACAAGCTGCATAATGGAGGGACGCATAAGTCTTCATATCACACTACTTCAGGGATATGACTACCCTCGCAGATGGACTTCACAAGCTGGGACCCATCATCTCTGCCAGAAGTGTAGTCCAGCCCTGAAGCACTAGGAGAAGATGTAAACTACAGCTCTTTTCTGGGCCATCAAATCAGAAAAAAGATTCTGAATCCTGTTGCTTTTTACATATCAAAAACCAAAACTGGTTAAAGGGGCCGCCAAGTTCCGAATGGTTCGGCCCTTCAAAGGAGTGATATCAACACACCAAAACATTCGCCAAGTTAATCGCACCGCTTAATAATTCGAAGTCTAAATGAAAACTAGAACATTGCTACTTTCGGTAGCAATGTTCAAGTTTTCATTTAACGTCTAAAGTATTATTCGGTGCGATTAAGTTGGTGAATGTTTTGGTGTGTTGAAGGGCCGAACCATTCGGAACTTGGCGGCCCCTTTAACTAGTTTTGGTTTTTGATATGATATCACTCCTTTTTTTTTAATTGTGTGTTGGCTCAACTCCACTACCGTGCAGCTGTGTAATAAAGTGCCACTTCAACAAGAAATTGGTTTTGAACAATTTGCTACTATATTTTGCCTATAGGCCGAACCATTCTCTACTGAGTCACATCTTTATAGGTTTTTGGTTTGGTTTTAATTTTGTTGTAATTTGTTTTATTTAGTTAATTTGGTGTGTTGATATCACTCCTTTGAAGGGCCGAACCAGTCTCAACTTGGTGGCCTCTTTACCAGTTTTTGACTTTGTTATTACAGTTGGTTTATTTTTCGTGAATTGGACGTGAATACAAGTTATTTACGTGAATTAAAGACGATGCCGACAATACTAACAATGGTTATAACAATATTTTTGTATTTACGCGCCCTACCACGCTATTCCCGTTACGCCCCCAGGCTCCAAACCATAAAAGGTACGCAGTTCGTATTGTACTGCACCCATTCGTCCAATTTCATAGCTGGAAGCCTTCCCGTTATCTCGGTATCGATGAATAATCACCCTATGGAAATTAACATGGGGATGAGCGGACTGGCTAGTAGCTAGCTAATAACTAGTAACACATTTACAACGTTATTGACGGTCAGATTTTGCATTGAAAGCAGCTTAGCTGGCATTCCTACACGAGTTAATTTTTGTCAGGTGGGTCATTGCTCACGATTTCAACACAATTTCAGCATTTGTACCGCATTATTATTTTTCCCCAAGTACCCGAAATGTGCCTAACTATGCTTCAAGATATAAGACACTGACGCAATGGCGTCGCGCTACAATGGTTTAGAGCCTCGACAATTGAATTGATGTGATGTTTGTTGTGATGTTTGTTGCCTAACTTGGCGCGACACACTAGCGTGTGTCTAGATTATTAGCGTGCGTAAGTCTGTAACTTTTTGGTGAACCAGCTCCTAACCCCTGGGGAACCGGTCAGGTGGAGATCTACTGTGAATGCTAAAATTGCCAGGTAATGTATACTATTTTCGTAGCAATAGAAACAGACAACTGCCGTTGCTATTGCTTAAATTCTGTTGCTATTGCTATACCCACCCTATCTCCCTGCTTGAGTCACCACCATGACATACTGAGAGGAATAAAAAATGTTTCTTACATGCTTTGAGCATTTTTATACTTAATTTAATTTAATAGAACATTGCGTTGTCAGTTTCCCCAATGGGAAGGCGACAAACTTCACTACAAAATTTAACAATAGCCCAACAAAAGAATGGGAACAAGTAAAACAATAACGAGAAGGCAACAACAATAAAAAAATAACAAAGTATTGTTATAAAAAAAAAACAAAAAAAAAAACAATGGTCAAAGTGTGCATTCACTAAAAACAATTAATTGTACTGGAATTTAGTATCTGCGGAGATCTTACTGTCTAACCGGTTTTTAAATACATTGGTAGAGGGAGCGTTACTTACATAATCAG
>JAHWFP010033344.1:43177-59900 GCA_023313725.1 Lithobius niger | reverse complement strand
ACAGAATGTGCAAAAACTACATGTGTATGATCAATTTGCATTTTATTCATTGTCTTTGAACGTCAGTGTCTTAGTATATGACAACCCAGCTGAAAATTGTTACGAGCATTGATTTGCAATACCATTTTTTTATTCCATAAAAAAAAAACGTCAAATATACTCACGGAATTGTTCTCCATGCACATGCAATCAAATACATAATTTTAAAAAAGAGCGTAGTTACAACACACACGCTCTACGAATAGTGTAATACAGCCAGAGCAGACCTGCAACACTGCACACAAGAGAAAATATCAAGACAGGGTTTTTGATACTGTCCGCAGTCAGTTTGCTTTTTTTTTGCCATTTTGTTTGTGGCATTCAACTGCTGAACACACTCTGTTGGCAACTGAATCGCATTCACCATCAAAATCTCCAGTTGAAATTAAGTTTTTTTCCAACGAAGTACTTCGACCACCTCCTCTTTACAGTTGAGTAGCAATTTGTATTCAAAGTCGCCATATGGATCTTGAACTACAAGTACTTCATCTACCTCAATTAATTTCATTTCCCACATATTTAAGATGCTTAAGGTTTTGACAGCATTTGTAAAGTTTGGAATAGTAATTGGAGAAGCTTGAAGTGCATTTGTAATAATCTGCAGTGCGGCCTGCAGATACATAGGATCTACAGGAGGTGGACACTGAGCCTTTCCGATGAAGCAATGATGAAACAAGTCAAGATACGCAGCCTGATCAATGCCAGCTAGCTCTTGTTCATGATGCATGGCATGTAGTACAGTCTTAAGTACTTCCCAGATTTTGCCAACAATATCAACTTGGTCATTTATTAAAGCATCGGTGGGATTGCCAATAGATACACAACGTGCAGAGTATCCCTGAAACATGTGATGATGTTGTACTATCAACTTAAACACCTTAGAAATTTCAGGTGTCAAAACGAATAAATACTTAACACAGAGGATAAGTCGAACGAGTTGGTTGATGGTTTGCTCATTTGGTGCCACATTTGCACACCCTGATTTAAATGCTGTAGATATTAAAGCAGACAAACGTTCAGTAATGTCCATAAGCTGTTGCGTTTCGTTAATGCAAGCCTTAATATTTGCTGCAGCATTTTCATAGCCGTACTCTTTAATAAGACGAGGAAGAAATTCGAAATCAGCAGAGTACAATAATTCCAATAAGTTCTTCAAGTAATTTTTTTTCTTGCAAATATTAGCAGTGGCAAAAGAGCCACAGTCAATTTGGGCTAATATTTGCAGCAGTTTTTCCTTTTGGGCACCGAGTAACTTTCCCAGAACTGTCTTCACGTACTCGTCTTCGACGCTTTGCTGCTTTCCTTGAATTAAATAGTACCTTACAGCATTTCTTATGTACCGTCTACAGTACTTGGACTGTTTATCATAAATATCAAGGAAACGGTCTAATGCCTTTCTTAAATCTTCAGTATTTGTTTCTTCAAAAAATGCTTGAAGAACTTCGTCACTCACACAGTCTTCCATGTTAACTACTAGATCTTTTAGGCATATAGCAGATCGGGCTTGATCTTGTAAGTCCTGTGCAAACCCCATTCGGTTAAAAAACTCCGCTGGTTGTAGCAAATCACAAGCTGTAACAGAGTTCCATTCGCTTTTCAAGTGATCACTTTGGGCTTTGGGCACCATATCTTCAATGAAGTCGTATACCATACGGTAACTTCTTTTGAAAATGCACATAAGTAGAAATTTACGTTGATTCTTATGTTTCGTTGAGCCACTATCCTCTTTGCTTAGGATGTTTGCAAATACATCTGCCACGAAATATTCTGCAATTGTACGGTGAATAAATACAAAATGGCCGGGATTAAAGGATTTAACTAACCCAACATTAAGTACAAGTTCTAATTGTTTGCTATCAATCTGAAATCTGCCATCTACTAGTAGAAAGGGAGTTTTTATTCCCAAGAACTCTCTAGCCTTTTCACCGAATAATTCCTGACATGCCAATCTTCGATGTCGTTTTGTTAATGGCTCTCTGACCATGTCAACACCACTTTCACTCAAACCAGCCGACAAACTTGTTTTTTTGCTAAAGTAAATGTCGTACTTTTCGTTAATGAAGTACTGATACAGGTCCAACAAATCAAAAGGTGAAATGTCAGGATTTCTATTAACATCTTCAGATTCAACGAACGTTTTAAATTTTTCTTGAAAGTACACTGCCAGCAAATGTAGCTGCAGTGGTATTCCTACAAAGTTACGTACTTTATCTGATTCTTTTAACAGTTCTTCAGCATAAACCTGGAATTTTGTTGGTGGTGGAATAGCATTTGAAACCGATTCAGAATGTGATGCTGCTCCGATGTTATCTTGTTTTGAATCTTCTCTGTCAGGACCAAAAATTTCTCTTGATGCATTGTTACTAAGTGTTGAACTCATTTGTGCCCTCCAATACTTTTTAAGGTATTCGCACTTTTGGAAGTCTTGTAGTTTTGCAAATTTAGTCGCAAACACCAATAAACTATTTTGCAATATTCTTGCCTCATGTTCCCGTGCTGTCACCCATATAGTCACTTTATCCTTTAAATACGTCAGAAGTGAAATGATCTTTGCTTTTGCTTTATCTCCTTTGTTCTTAACCTTGACTTCATCAAAGCCGTCAAATAAAAGAAGTAGTGGCTTACAGCTGGAAGGATGTTCAAGTTTATGTCTTATTAAGCGCTTTTCTAGTTCTAGATCCCTCGAATGGAAGCATCCTGCTGCTTGTAGAAATTCTACAAGCGCTTTTTCTGGCTCAGAGTTTGAATCTAATGGCAAATTTTTTATTGCATCCTGGCACTCGCTGAGGTTTATTCTTATTACCCAGGATGATGAAAGCTCCGTTAGTTTCATAAGTGTTGTTGATTTTCCCATTCCAGGCACATCAATTATAATGGCGCATTTATTACGTGCTTTTTCGTCAAACTCTATCTCATCCAAACGTGATATGCTCTTTTTTTTGTCAATATATCCTTCTAAGCCATCTAAGGAGCCATGTGTACGATGCCAGATTAGAAGTTTATCGCCATCTCTTTCTTCTACGTTAATCCAGTGAACAGCTTTGTTCCGTTGAGTCAACTCTTCAAACCTCTTTTCTGCATTTGTCTCTAAGATTTCAACATTCTTATCGAAATGCTTTGTTTCTTCTTCGGACCATTCTGTTTCTTCTGTAAAGAACTTCAGCAAGTCTTGCTTTGTTATGCAACTAAAAGCAAAAATGCTTGTAGGTTTTTCACAACATAGTTCTTCCCCAACGTTTCTTTTGATCACCGTTTTCTCCTGATATTTGAGTTTTCTTTTAAGATAAAAATCAGGACTAAAACGCTGTTTCCACACATATTTATTGCATTCCCAGTTAATCCAATAAATTTGTTTTATTTGTTGGTCTGTTTGTGTCCGGTTGTTACGACAGAATCTTTTGAAACTGTGTTCTTCCAATCTATCTTGAATGAGGCATACGATTCTTTCACTACCAACAGACTGACTTTTGATTTCACTGATCTTCTTCACATCTTCATCAGGGATCTTCAACCTCTTCATTACTTTACCTTTCAAGTGTCTATAAAGAGAATGGTCAATACCAGTGATCAGAAATTGAGTAGATTGGTCCAAATGTTTTGATAATGTATCAACTAAAGTAGCCACAGTAGTATCTTCATAGTCAAGCCGTGCATAGGCTGCTTCCATGTCACTCAACATCAATGGTTCTTTCCCTATGACTACTGCTTCACCCTTAATCAGCTTTACTACAGTTGCTGCATCAATTACTGCTTTTGCCTTTTCATCTGTCTCATCAACCAAATTATTCAGTCGTGTCGTTCTTCCTTGAAACAAAACGTCTTTGTTTAAAAGTTCCATTTGGAATTCTTCATTAAGGTCCGTAAGATTACTTCTATCATGTTCCTGACTATACTTTCTTCTCAACTCAGAATCAGCTTCAAATTTTTTTCCTAAAACATCGCCTGCGGTAGATCTGGTTATTAAAATGATTCGTTTCATTTCTTTTTCCCTTTCAGAGCCTAGTGCTTGAGGGTCTTCTTCAGGTTCTTCTTCGGGCTCTTCTTTTTCACCTACAGGCATTTCTTCTTCAACTACAGGAGCTTTATCTTTCTGTCTCTTATTTTCTCTTTCGTCTTCATTCCGTTTCATAAGTTTACGTAATTTTCTACACAGCATTTCTACACCTTCTACGTATTCCTCATGTTCACATTCTACGACTAAGAAATTGCAACTCTTGGGTGATGCAAAAGCTCTCTTTACTGATTTCCATATTTCTGGTTTCAACAAGGCCTTTAGAGTCAAAAAAACATAACTATCGGATTCACAACTGCGTATTTTAATTTTTCGATAAACTCTAATTAAAGTCAAAAACATATCTGCTGTAGCAATATTTAAGATTTGCTTATCATTCTCAGTCAAAAAATTATTCAGTGCAACGTCAATTTCAGTATCAGCCTTAAACATGACTTCACACCCATAAATCTTTGTTAAGTGCAACATTGTTAATCCTGTACACAACATAATGCTAACATTTTGCTGAATGGAATGATACAGTGAGTTCCAATTTTTATCTGAAAAATAGTCTTTTTCTTTTGCTTTTGCTTTAAACCAGTCCAGCAAATTCTTTTCAACAGTGTTAGCTATAAAATCAACAGAACGCAGCTGAAATAGTTGAGCAAGCTCCTTTTTGACGATTTTATCAACGTCGGCTTCATCAGGTTGATTCACTGCTATGACCAACTTCTTAAAGAATTCCGTGATGTCTTTATCGCCAACACCTTCAGTTTCATTTGGCAATATAGACTCGTACTGCAAATCAGCACTATCAAAACTCTCAGACACTAAAATTTCTTTGATATCTGATAGGGGCTTACCTTTCAAGTACTCTAGTAAAATAGTACGGAATTGTTGAACTGAATCAGTGAGCCCTGGACCTCCATTAATAAAATTCGGATGAAACTGCCTGCTATTCTTCTCTATCTTCTTATTATCATTTTTCTCGAAAACATGCGTTTCTAATGCATTCCTATAACGCCGAAATATGTCCTGTTGGATATCTATACGCGTCTTAGAGGTGATAAATAGAGCTAATGCCCTTCCCAAGATACGTAGGTCACAAGATTTCTGTAATACGTCATACAGCTCTTTTCCTTTTTTCTTATCTTTATTTACTACAAGCTTGTAGCATGGGACTTTAAGAAATTCTTCATCTTCTACCTCTTTTAGTCCAATTCCGTCTCGTTCTACAGTTAACAAATGCACAGTATCGTCAGAGCCGATATTTGTATAGAGAACTAAATCTTTTAATGAAATCTCTGGGTGGTCTTTAAACGTAGATTGTTTCTTCATATTGCGGTATGATACAAAGTATTGTTCCAACCTGAAGTCCTTGTCGTTTCCTTTTCCTGGTGCTTTCTCTCCAACTAAGTTTTCAAACGTAATCTTGTAATTTTTATATTTGGATTTTGCTTGAAAAAAACGATACGTATATTTTTTGGCATATTTTGATTTGTACCCAATTGCTATGTCGTCAAATTTACCACCCGCTTCCATTTCTGTTGCTAAACGAAAGTCGTAGTCTTTTGCCGCAGCCCATACCATGAGTAGGAAGATTACCTTAAAATGGTACATGTTGCCTGAAATACTCTGCATTGAAGATCCCCGTTTTGTCGAATAGGTCTCATCGAATGAGTTACCTGACGAATCGGGAGTTACATGACCTTCAAATCTACTAAAAGCACTTTCTTCAATAAGTTCATCAGGGATAACAGACATTTTGTATTTTCGAGTTGTATTGATCCAAATAATGTTGCGAAGGTTGTGTTGAGCTCAATCACTTCCTGTTGGTCCGCTTAATTTTTGTCGCCTCGACTGAATTATTGAACTGAGTGTTGGTGCAACGACCAGTGTTGAGGGTGCTCATGCTTATTAATAATCTAATTACCTTAAGTGTTGCACAATACGATCCACTAAATAGTCTTGCTCCATGATCGTAATTGTATCACCTTTAAAAGGGTATATTAGATGAATGTTTCATGTGGCATACCTTACCAATTTTCAATGAATGAGCCACACATTTTAAAAGCTGTAGAGAATTTTTTCTTTCATCATCTGCATCAAATGGTGTCTAATTCCTATCAGTAGACTAGCGTTAGTTTTGCTTGAAGCCCAATCTTAATTCGATATTGAGGGATGGTATCACAATTTTTGTAAAATGTTTGCGTGAAGGTCCAGCAATGATATCAGGGACATACAGATCCTGAGTTCACTTAAACCAACATCCTTCATCCAACTTTATGAACTCATAAACACCATGGACTTTATGAATCCAGTTCAGGTAACATCATCGCACTGGTCATCTTCTGTGGTGTTTGGGAGTATGGGAGTTTCGAGTAACAGTTTTCTTATAAAACTTGCTGTTAACAGTTCTGAGGTACGTCTCCATAGCAATACCAGTGAATCTTCCACCTGCTAAACTTTAACCAAATTGAGGAATGTATGCTTCACAGATGCTAAAAAAAAAGAAAGAAAATGACTATATAAATATTAGTATTCCTGTTGTGTAACGTACACCGTTATAACTAAGATAATAACAAAGAACATGTGCAAACACTTCCTGAAATGTTAAATCTAGGCAGACGGTTTCAAAGACGCTGGATTCTATTAATTCTTAATTATAGGAGGACCTCAAGTCATTTTTATTTATAGAATTGCTAGACCAATGGTGCATAAGCACCCTCAAAATGACGATAAAGAGGCGTCAAAAGCTGCTGAATGTCAAGAGCCGAATGTCAAGGGCGTCAATTTAAACAATTGCAACAAAAGCTACGATTTCAACAATATTCGTACTGCAAATAAAAGAGGAATGCCGTTGCCGACAGCTGAAAAAGTTTTACTATGGTGCGAAAACTATCAACCATGCATTCTGATCATGTGAAAGATTTGATACTCGTCTATTCTTTTTAATGATTGGTCCAGTCAAGTCTTATCCACACCCAAAACCTTTGAAACTCTCCAGAATTTCCATGTTCCCTACACAGATAGAGAACAACAACAACAAAAAAGAGAGAATTGAAAGATGTGACACTCTTACATGTAAGTGCTAGTTAAGTGTGAAGTCTTGTAGCTGTAAACCAGTTTCTGAATAATTTTCCTGAAAAATCATTAATGTCTGATTAATGATGCCTTTTTAAGACATTATTAAGACATCATGATTTAAGAGTCAAAATCCCTGAAAACCCTTGCCTAGTTTTTTTGTTTTATGAACTTAAATTCATAAATACGGCGTAAAATGTGTGTGTAATATTTGAAATTAATTGGACAATTAATTCAACAGTTATCGGGTACAAACTTATCTACTGATATTCGCATCTCACCCCTCTTGTTAACATGGCAGGAACACAACAGTGAACTAGTTTTCAGTACTCCATTATTTATTTTACATTGTATTACACCCATTGTGTAAATTTAATTTATTTTTAAACTGCAAGTTAGTTTTCACCATAACAAATACTGAAAACAGGCAACGTAGGTAACATTTCAAGCATCAAAATTCATTACAATACGACACCCACTGTGATAGCTCCTTTAAAACTTTCTTTAAAAGCGGTAGTTTCAGCAGTACATTTTTACTTACTTGTGGGTGGTTCGGTTCTACGTAAAATGTTGGACCCATCGACATCCAACACAACCATCTCCAATATTATATGCCGAAATATCTTCACCACTCGACAAATCAAACAAATCAAACAAATTTTCGAATACCAATTCCGAATCCTACACACAAAAGAAACCGTTTTTTTCTTTTCCACCTTGCATTACAGAGCCTTGCATTGTTGGACCACTCATCATTATTGACGTCGTGAACTTCATTAATGTCGTGCTGAAACGCGGACATCGTTAGATAGAGGCCCCTATGAACCTTGACATTGTAAGTTCTCAGCACTTGCGAATCTGGTGATAACCCAAGTAGATAGACACCAACACCGTCGAGGAACTCTCTTGATCTGCTTCTCACCATGCATTACTATGCCGTATTTCTGACAGCAAAACAAAGAGAGGGGGTGTTGCATTTAAATATGACCCATGCCGTCTCAAAACTTCTCTGATATAATTACAATTTTTTTTAGTCCTGCCCATATTATGGCTTCTATTAAAAATACATTAAAAGTACTATAACTAACCATCACAGTATGGACTAACTTGATTACCTAAAGTCGTAAAATTACACGGACTCGCCATTAAGGGGTAATTTCGGCAGTTATTTTGAGTTGTGTGTCTCCATTCTCAGAACTATTTCACACTCCGAAATACAAAAAGTAACGACTGATAACTGTGCATGTGTTACTTTAACAGTTAACACTCGTTTTCTCCATGCTAGTCATCTTATTTGTATTTCTCGCCAATAGATGGCTCGAATTCTGTCTCTTTCTCTCTGTCTAAATCACTATTTCATCTTTGAATTTTGCTTTTATTTTTTTTATTTATAACAAATTAATTCGTAGTGGTTCGGTACAAAGAAATAGTGTGGTAAACACGGCAAGAGCCACCTATTTATGGGGTTAGTAAACAATACATAATTAGGTAAAGGTATTGAAGCAGACTGTCTCTGTTAAAGACTCTATTTGTGAGGATACAGGCACCACTAATCTCAAAAAGAAAGCAAAGACAACTGCCCCAACCAGTGGGGGGGGGGGGATTAAGGCTTAATGGCGCGTCGACAACTTGGTCATTAGCGCCAACCTCAGTCACAGTGCAGTGGTCCGGGTTGCCACTGCACCACACATTACAGAGATGTTATTCAAACCCCTAATCTAAATCTTGTCATACATCTGTACCTCCTGCAACAATTGAAAAACACCGGACAGGAGGACAGACTTATCGCCCAACTGACGCGCAATGTCATGCGGAAGATGGAACCGACGACGAACACCATCAAGATGGCGACAATCAACAAGTAAGTGCCGGACCGTAAGTGGCAGTCGACACCAAGAACATTCAGGAGGGTCAACCCCCCGCAAAAGGAAACAGTGAGTAAGTCGGGTGTGACCAATTCGCAAACGGGCCAACACAACCTCCAACCAGTGGTACACCCTGGACAAGGGCTCTCTCTCCTACTTCTAAACAAACTAATTTGCCTTTTATTGCAACAGAAAAAATCTGAAAATTGGCTTTTTAAGTGCTACACAGGCACCAAAATTGATAAAGTCAGGAACTGAAAGCACCATTCCTCCTCTAAACCCTTAATTTTTTTTCGTAATTCTCGGACCCCCATTTTAAATTCCATATTTTTGTTGATCCCTTGCCCACAAAACAAAATATCTGGATGTGCCAAGGGACTAGATACGTCCTGCTTATAGGAATAGGCATTCTACTGTAGCCACTAACCGACGTATAGAATGGCTACAGGTTCAGCAGAGCTGAGAAGTTGTTCAATCTTTGTCACGGTCACAAAAATTTGCGAATAGTGGGGTAGATAAGCCACTAAAATACGGTGACTCCTGCATTTTAGTGAGGAAAACACCATATTTGGTAGAGATGCTAATTTAGGTATACTAATGAAATCTGGATATAGGGCCAAATGAATTTCTCAAACCGGAAGTGGAAACCGGAAGTGCCTATTTTTAGCGGTGAGCCAATTCAAAAAATAACTTGACCTGAATACTACCCCTTACCCGAATACTATACTTCACATTTCAAGGTATGACAGCTGGCTGATAGGGAGCATAAGGGCTGAAATGGGGGTCAAAACGTCAAATTTATGGACGAAAAAATCACATTTTTTAAATTTTCTGCTAAACCGTTGCTTTTAAAAAGGAAACAAAAGTGTTTAAAATGTGGCGCATCATAAATACTACCATTGACGTTTTTGGATATGACAGCACTGACTGAAAGGTAGCTGAAGGGGTCAAACGAAGATCAAAAGGCCAAATTTTGGACGAAAAATCACATTTTTGTCATTTTCTGCTAAACTGTTGCTTTTACAAATAAAACCATGTCCCAGCATAATTAAAGGACTTCGAATTTATATCCTTTTTTGTCTAGGCTAATTAAAAAATTTCCAACATCTGAAATCAGAGGAATCTAACTACTTTGGTGTCTAAAGCCTATACATGTACATATGTAACGGCTGAAGGTAAGCAAGAAGTAGGTGGAAAAGCACGTATCAGCACAAAGGCCTGAATACCAAGGAGAAGATAGATACTTTGGGTGTATAAGGCTAAAATAGACATAAAATAACTTTTCCATGCAGCGTTCCATAAAATGACAAAGACCAGTTTATCTGTGAATGTGATAATTCTCTGTTGTTTCCTAATGGTTGATACAAAGACAAAGCCATTTTCTATAACTTGCTGAAGGATGAACGATCACAGGCTTTCAGTGACGCTGCTTGTAGCTGAAGAGAAGTCAGATTAGCTGTGTGAAAATCAGTCAAATCAGTTGTTAGTCCCAGCTCATATGTGTAGACTCAAATAGATATCAAACCCTGTAAAGCTGTCTGACACAAAGTGGGGTATTCTACCTATATAAATGTTGGAAGACTGAGAAGTATATTATCTAGCTACGTACATGCATGTCTTAAGACTGAAGGATTCATATGATATTTACATAGTTGTTTGAAACTGAGAAGTTATTCCATGTCATCCCACGTGTGTGTAGCAACTTGAAGTTTGAAAATCTTCAACCTACTAATGTTCTGAATATTGTTGTGCTATGAGACCTTTTCACCCAATAATTGTTTTGAGACTAGAAACCTGATTGTTGCTTAATACGATTGTTGCTGTAGATAATCCTTCTCCAATCATTGTTGCTGTAAGAGTTTAAGAACGTAGCCATCTGGATGAAGCTGTTTGGAGCTGATGAAAATGAGGAAGAAAAGTCCTATCTACATATTTCCTGGAAAGTTGAGGAAAGATAAACCAGGTTTGCAACCGAAAAGGCCACTTAGCTTTCAATGCAAGTCATAAGATGACGAGATTCCACAATTCATCAGTCCAGTGCCAGAAAAGATGAGAAAGAAAATTTGTTTGGGGCATTCTCTGAAGAATAGGTATACCTAACAACCATAAGGCGGAATGGGACGAGCTAAACTGACCTTCTAAAGCTCTGCATTCCCAGGGTCTCCAAATATATCCACACAACACTCCGCAGGGTGAGGGACCTATCTCATATCGTCACAGGATATGAGATAGGTCCGACAAGGAGATGTCTGGAAACACAGTTTGAAAGCAATCTGAAGCTAAAGCTTATGACCAATTAGTACAACACAGGCAGAGGCAGAACGAATTCTTCTCTTCTTTCTCTGAATGTTGAGGAACCAACTCTCGTAAAGTCACACGAAAAAACGAGGAATAGGCTACTTTTCCACGTTAATCGTGGGCTATATTTCCATATTAATGCTTATGATGTCCTTTTCAGTAAAGACTAATGGTAATGTGATGAGCTTTGGGTCTGAAAATCAGTGTTCGCAGGTGTAACATGAAGATGTATTTTGCCAATAAGACCAAGAAAACGGTTTTGCTATAAGTAAGAACCCATTAATAGGCCAGTCAAATAGGGTTGAAAAAGGAATTAATTAGC
Source organism: Lithobius niger (assembly GCA_023313725.1). Taxonomy (NCBI): domain Eukaryota; kingdom Metazoa; phylum Arthropoda; class Chilopoda; order Lithobiomorpha; family Lithobiidae; genus Lithobius; species Lithobius niger. Next base: position 48,301 of record JAHWFP010033344.1, on the reverse strand, counting down.
AACAAGCTACAAATTTGTGGGATGGTCTCGGGTGGCATGCTAAACAACATACTAAAAGCACCCTGAAATCCGACCAGTACGTTGTCCGCCATCTTGGAAACATGGCGTTCGAAAACGTTTTTTTCAATATATCTCAGTAACGGTTGCTCGGGCATGAAAATATGTTCTAACCAAAAATGTACAGCATTCAATTTTCTACAAAAAAATGTTCTATTCATTTTTTTCGTAGATTCAATGATTCAGCCAATAAACGTTGTAGAGTAATGTTGAGCTAATGCCGCTACCAGGAAATGACGCCCCGGAAATCGTTTTTTTTTTTTTCAATGTATCACGGAAACGGCTGCAGATAAAGTTTAATACGAAATTTTCGTGCACGGAATTATCTGCAGAAAAGGTTCTATTCTTTTTTTTTCTTAAACCAAGTCAATGATTCAGCCAATGAACGGTGTCAAAGAGGCAGCGCGTGCGGCCCCCAGTGCACCGAATGTACGTTACACTTCATATAGTTGGGTGGCTTGGGGCCCATTTTTCAGTTTCTGTGAAAATCATGTATACATACGACGAGTAACTGGGGAAAAATACCTATGATAGCAAGTTCAAATAACCCCTTGGGGAGAGGTAGAGGGGGGGGGGGGGGGGATATATCCCACCAAAAGCAGTAGTTATAGTTACTTTCGTGTTCAAAGTATTCTGGTGAGCCCTCTAATAGCCAGAAATGGATATGATTAGGATTATCTGAAAGGTGGGGGACCTCTTGTTTCCATCAAACCTACCCGAGTTTGTGGAACTTAGATAGGTCCCGTCCTATGCCAATTTACAGGTGAAGAGGAAATGATGTAGCAGCGAAAGCGTATGGTGATGTTTGAATTCTAAGTGCTGTACCCAGCCCTCTAATACCCAGAAATGGACATGCTTAGGATTTTCTGAAAGGTGGGGATCTATTCTTTCCATCAATCCTAACCGAAATTGTACAGCTTATATATAAATATGAGCATAACAATTGCACTCTGAAATTCATCATAGCCGCTGCATCAATTACAGCTACACCTTAAAATAGGCATAGGATGGTCCATATGTAACCTAAACAATTTCAGTTAGGATTGATGAAAGAATAGCTCCCCACCTTTCAGAAAAAAACTAAGCATGTCCATTTATGGCTATTAAAGGGCTTGCAAAGGAACTTTGAATAAATCTAAAATAACCATACGCTTTCACCGCTACGCCATTATCTCTTCATCTTTACAGTGGCATAGGACGGTCCCTATCTAAGTTAAACATTCTCGGGTAGGATTGATGGAAAGAATAGATCCCCCTTTCAGAGAATCCTAAGCGTATCCATTTCGAGCTATTACAGGGCTCGCAAGAATACTTTGAACACGAAAATCACTATAACTAAACCGTTTTTGGCGGGATAAATCACCCCCTCCACCTCCCCACATGGGGTTTTTGAACTTTTTATCATAGTAATTGTTTCCAGTTATTCTTCATATGTATCCAAGCTTTTCACAGAAAGTGAAAAATTCCATCAATTTTGGGCCTCAAGCTGCCCAACTATATGAAGTGTATGAAGTGTACATTGGGTGCATTGGGGGTCACACGCGTGGCCTCTTTGGCACTGTTTATTCGCTGCATCATTGACTTGGTTTAAGAAAAAAAAAAGAATAGAACTTTTTTTGTAGATAATTCCGTGCCCTACAATTTCGTATTAAACTTTATCTGCAGCCGTTTCCGTGATATATTGAAAAAAAAACCGATTTCCGGCGTGTGTTTCCAAGATAGCGGCATTAGCTCAACATTCCTCTACAACATTTATTGGCTGAATCATTGAATCTACGAAAGAAATGAATAGAACATTTTTTGTAGAAAATTGAATGCTGTACATCTTTGGTGAGAACATATTTTCATGCCCGAGCAACTCTTACCGAGATATATTGAAAAAACCGTTTTCGGACGGCATGTTTCCAAGATGGCGGACAACGCACTGGTCGGATTTTAGGGGAATTTAGTATGTTGTTTAGCATGCCACCCGCGACCATCCCTCAAATTTGTGCCATGTTGCTAATTAATTCCTTTATTGGCCCGTTTTTTTTACCTAATTTTACTGGACTATAATGGCTAATTGTCTACTACTATGTTGTTCATTTTTACCGAATCTTAACTTTTACTTAATTTTAACTACTACTGAATTTTTAACTACTATTAAAGTTTACCTTTGAGCTATTACTATGCTATTTCTAAACAAAAATCATGTAACTATTTATTCTCATCTAAAAGGAGGACATTTTTTTTTACAATTTTTATAAATTAGCTTGCTTAACTGTTGGGACAGAGCTATTTCAAAATGCTGATGCCCTACATCAGTACTAAATAGTAGTTATGGCTCAGACCATAATTACAGAAAAATATTTTTATTGGCTTCATTGAATAAAGAACCTTTACTCCTTTAGGATGAGCTTATCTCCATCCATTTCTAGGATTAGTAATGACATAGTAGCAGTGCAACTTCTAAAGTCATGGATACACACTGTAATTATGATAAAAAGAAGAGTGGTTATTGTTCAGTTAATATTCAAGCAATTTCTAACCAAAGCTTCGGTCCTGGCAAATTTTTTATTTAGACAAAAAAAGCTCTAAATTCGATTTCTTTAATTATGTTAAGACATGTTTTGTTTGTAAAAGCAACGGTTTAGTAGAAAATGACAAAAATGTGATTTTTCGTACAAAATTTGACCTTTTGACCTTCGTTTGACTCCTAAGCTACCTTTCAGTCAGGACTATCATGCCTAAAAATGTCAATAGTAGTATTAAGGTATGATTCACCACATTTTAAGCACTTTTTTTCCCTTTGCAAAAGCAACGGTTTAGCAGAAAATATAAAAAATGAAAAAAATGTGATTTTTTCAAGTATTTGACCTTTTGATCCCCGTTTCAGCCCTAAAGCAACCTATCAGTCAGCTGCCATACCTTGAAATGTGAAGAATAGTATTAAGGTATGATGAGCCACATTTTAAACACTTTTCCCCATAGATGGGGACTGGTAAAGTCACATTTGGTTGAGCTCATGGCTAAAAAGAGGCACTTCCGGTTATACTTCCGGTTTGAGAAATTCAGTTGGCCCTACATCCAGATTTCATCAGTATGCCTAAATAAACTACTGTGCCAAATTTGGTACTTTCCTCACGAAAACGCAGAAGTTTAGGCTTATCTACGCCACTAGAAAGAAATGTTTTAATTACGTAAAATTATAAGGCCAAGAGGTAAGCCGTAATTGTAAGTGACAACTGCAGAAGTACCCTGTAAAATATAACACGGCAGCAGCCAGTTCAAATAAAATAACGTTCACAAAGTTACTTGGGAGTTACTGATTCACTACATTTTTTTAAGCCATCACAACTATACCGATTGTTCGATTTTTAATATTTACAGTTGTTATTTTTTGGGTTGGCCTGCGATAAATTATTGCAGATTGTAATCCAAGTTGTCCTACTGTAGATAGTTGACTACACTTTTGCGTATAGTTCTCTGCTGGGTAATTTCTGTGGATGCTAAAGAAGAAAAGTAACTAACTGGGTGATGATCCTCATTTCCCACATTTTCAATCTAACGAGCAATTCCAAATGCCTACCTGATAGAAGTATCGCTAAATGAAAGATTCAGAGAGCAAAGCTAGAAACGCATTGAAAAGGTATACAGGGTGTTTAAAAAAAACCGCTAACGGCGAATTTTTCTAAGTCCAACAACCATTCCCCGTCGCTATAACCCTTATCCCTGACCTCAGTAAAGAAATCATGAAAGTTGTTCCTGACCTCAGGAAAGAAAGCTTTTATTTGCATTTCAAATAGGAACGCAAAAGGTAACAAATGCATGTGACAACCCTGGTTGCCACATGCATTTTTTCCTTTGCGTTTTTATTTGGAATACAAATACTGTAAAAGCCTTTATTTTAGCTATTTTGCTTGATCCATTAATTGAAAATTCAAAGTTCATAACACGTGTCAACACGTGTTGGGCTGGCCCGAAGACAAAATGAAAACAGAATGAAGACAAATGAACACAAATAAAGACAAATGAATTTCCTACTGCTTTTGATAACAGACATTTAAAAAAAAAAATAATTTCTTGGAGCCTTAAGTCAGCCGAAGCAATTTAATGCTCGTTTGACTGAACCGGCTCAATTTTGAACATTATACCAGACTTTTAGAGAAGGAGAAATATCTGATAAAGGGAGGTGCCAACCGGTTGATTCGATCCGGGAAACCTCCGATTATCGCAGGGGCCGAAAGATTGTCCAGAATTGGCGAGAATGCTTTCCATAGTCGCTGAAGGAGCATAATAGCCTCTCATGCTACCCTGGTCGGCATTCCTGGCGGGGACTTTGCAACCAGATCTGCAAACCTCCAGCAACCAGGCTGAGCTCTCTCAGCGCTCAGCCATGATAACCTTGTACATGTCTTGTTTCTGTTGTGCTGATACAGAACAGGTTGTTGGTTTAAGTCAGGGTTGGAAAAAATCATGATTTTTTTGCAAAAAATCCAAAAAAAAATCGATTTATTTGATTTAAATCAATGATTTTTTTGATTTAAATCACACTTTTTTCAATACTTACGCAAACTTTATTTAAAAGTTGTGGGACACCGCATATAAAAATAAAACTTGACAATTAAAACAAATTATTTTAGGAATACTGTAGTAGTAGGCTACAGTGCATCTTTAAAAAGCTTCAACAGTAATTATGTTGGCTATGTATGCTAAGTCGGCTACGTATATTGCATCGTACTCTTAAGAACTTTAACAGTAATAGTATGAAAACTTAGTCTTAGTACTAGTGGGAAATTGTTTTGTACTCATATATTCAACAGTAATTATAGAAACTTAATAGGCAGCAATTTTATACTCGAGATATCAAAATAGATTTAACAAAAATTATGACAACTTCGTATTTACTTAGAGAACGATGATGGAGAACGGCCCAGTAAATACCGGAGGAAAGCTAGCGTTCGTTTTCGGACTTGAAAGCAGATGATGTAAACAAAGGATGTAGCACTAGTTTAAAATCCACCCTAATTGTGTATGTAAATTTGTTAAGGAGTTCAGAGTTTAATCACTTTTAACCAACCCCCTCCC
>JAHWFP010033344.1:10550-35187 GCA_023313725.1 Lithobius niger | reverse complement strand
TTTAAAATTTTCAATTAATTCGTTTCTTGCAAAACATACTATACTCAATTAAACGTGTCTAAATCGCCACTTTAACCCCCCCCCCCCCCCCAAAGTGGCTGTCACATACTTCTCCCATCTTTTTAAGCTGGACATTTTGGGTTCCTCTATGGTCTTTACCTTAAAATTTATTTTGCGAAATATATACGTTTAATTGACTATAGTATGTTTTGCAAGAAACGAATTAATTGAAAATTTTAAAAAGATTTAATATTAAGCCTTCCTTTTTTTATAATGAATTTCGAAAACGTGGGCTTTCACGATTACGCAGCACGCACTGAATTCAGGCGAAATGTTTCCATTGTGACGACTAACACAACTTGCAAGTAAATTTCCTGAATGCTGAAAAAAGATGAAAGGTTGTAATTTTCATGTTTTATAAGGTGCTTCAGTGTGCAATGGAATGAAATGCTAAATTCAAAATACTTTTTTTGTTTCTTGCAATCAATGTTCAACCATGGCCACTAAACTAACTGGCCAACTCTACAACGATATTAGGGGGGAAGATAAAATGGCCGCCACGTCTGGTTCATTTCGTCGAGGTCTGATCTTCGAGATACCAACTTTGTACGGTGCGACGCGACATCTATTGGCGGCTAGTGGCGGTTTTCGAAATGATAATTTAAATTTTTATGTAGATTTCGGTGGCAAATTTTTTATTATTTATAAGAGTATTTTTAAATGGTGTTTAAAAATATCACTCAGCCACAGATAAGCTATTTCACTGCGTTTGCAAAAAAAAAAAAAGCAACACGTTCGTTGACAGTTTGTACGGAGGGTGTCGCCCTCGGTTGACAAAATGCGGCAATCAAGCGGCACTTTCGGCGACCATATAGCCAACCCAGTCTCGTAATGCTATTTTTCATTCAGGATCCGGCCAGTACTGTAGATAGCCCTATTTCAGCATACAGCAAAGTTTTTCAAACTAAAACAAGATAAAGGTCTCATAGTTAAAAGGCAGTAACGAGTTGATTTTATGACATCACGCAGTGCACAATAAGGTCGGGTTTACGCAACCACTCGCTTTTGCATTCTCGCAGCTAGAAGCTAGAAATCACCTCAAATTCCAACATGGCGGCGATTTTATGTCTGCCGCCTCGCAACGAAAACAACAAATAACGTGAGTTCAGAAGCGTTTGGGAAAATTGTTTCGTCATGAGGAATTCTTTATATTATTGGCACGGATTATAAGACTGCAAGTATTTACTCAAACGATGTCGGATTTAGCTAATCCATTTAGCGTTGTTGCCATGACAATGTCACCTTTGCCATCGCGATTGAGTTCTAGCTGCGGGAATGCAAAGGCGAGTTGCTGCGTAAACGCGCCCTATGGGTTCGTTTATGCAACGACAGTTTTCTCGCTAACTAGCTTTTACTTGATCAATACTAATTCTGATGGCAGCTTCTTGCCTTTACCGGAGTATGCGGCTTTCGAGTTGTCTATGCGCATTAGTAACCATGGCAAATCTTCTCCTCGTGCCTCGTGACACGGCGTACGATGCTTGCAATATTTGAGCGTCGATTTATGACAACAAAACAATTTTTACTGCAGTAAAAGACGACGGAATGTTTTTTGTATGCCGGCATTCGATGGTTTGTCTTCGATTCGATAGCCACGAAATGGACGCCGTGTTGCATTTTGAATTCTCGCTGCGAGAAGCTATTTATTCTACTGTCGTTTGATGATTGCTAGAAGCTGTTCTTTGAGCGAGAATAGCAAATTTTAGAAATAGCGTGAAATAACAACAATGTTGTAGCAATGTTTAAAATGACTATAGCACTTTGTTCTTTCTTCGTGTTGTTGTTGTTTATGATACAGTTAATTTGTCATCTATTACCGCATTCATTTAGTAGAAATGGGAAACTAATCATAAATTAATTACGGATGACTAGCAAATAGCTCTCGGCGAGCGAGAAGGCCTCGTTGCATAAACGCGCCCTAACTGTGGCCTGCATGTCCTCTATGTCTGTCGTTGAGGAGGATTTTTTTTTAATGGCTAGGACAAACAGAGGCTTGGGGAGGGGACGATTTATCTCCAACAAAAAACCGTTTTCTTGGTGTAACTCCTTAACCGTCAATAAATCAAAAACATAATGTGAAACAAAAACGTTCAGCACACAATTCTTGACAAATAGGGTGATATGCATCCTTTGGGTAAAAGGAAAGAAATTGAACCCCAAAATCGTATTCTAGATTTTACCGCTCGTAATTTTCAGGAGCACGTTGTTCAATTGGCTGTCATAGAGACCTTCGGTTTCAAAAGTGTTCTTGCAAACTTTTCAATAGCCTGAAATGGACATTCTTAGGATTTTTCTGAAAGGTGGAGATCTACTCTTTCCATTAATTCTAACCAAAATTGCTTAACTTAGATATAAATAGGAATATGAGCAGTACAATGGTACAGCTGCTACACCAATTACAGCTGCACCTTTAAACGGGGTTAGGAAAGTCTCTATAAAAGCTAAACAATTTCGGATAGGATTGATGGAAATAATAGATCCCCACCTTTCAGAATATCCTAAATATTTCTAATTCGGGTTATTAGAAAGCTCGCAAGAGCATTTTGAAAATGAAAATCACCATACGCTTTTGCCGCTAAACCGTTACCTCTCCACCTTTAAATAGGCGTAGGACAGTCCTTATCTAAGCTTAACAATTTTGGTTGAGATTTGTGGAAAGAATATATCCCCACTTTTCAGAATGTGCTAAGAACGTCCATTTGGGGATTTAGAAATGGACGTTCTTAGTAGCTCGTAAGTGCAAAATTATTGTTGTAACCATTGTTTGTATTGTAATTCAACAGTAGATTATAACATGCTTAAGTGTTACACGCTTATCGTTTCAGTACCTAATTGTCAGAATTCATTGTTGTTGCAAATAGGTGGTTCACTAAGAAACGGAGTATCTTTTATTGCAAAGGTTTGGTCGGTTTTTTGTTACGGTACACGAATCCAAACTAAATGATCTGCCCTACGACGATAAAAAGGACAATTATGTGTTCGTGAACACCGTGGTAACTAAGTGATTGAATGATTAACGTTAACCGAGGTAGGGCCAAGTGAGGGGGGATGCGCAGATTGAGTGAACGAAGCGAATGAAAATCAGCGTCATACCGTGTCAATTTCGCTGACGTAACGGATTATTGGGCAATGGCAAAGGTGAAAATTATGAATGAGAAAATTTATAGACATACAATTTCTCCAGACAAAAAAAGTACATATGACGATTACACCATCTGATCTTTTCTTCATTCACAGCCCTCTGAAAGTTGTGATATCCACCACATTATTTATGCAATACACCATTGATAAACATCAGTCGTCACCAATCTGGATACGCCGACATTATTTATTTGAGTGAACAATTCCAGCTTCACGCCGTGATTCAAATTAACCTTGCAAGTGAGCGAAACGAACAAACATCACCGTTTGGTAGCCAGTACGCTCAAAATTGCGATTGAACAAACTTGAGCCTGTGAAACAAGCGCAAACAATAAACCACAACCGTGCCACTTTGACTCAACTAACGGCAAATTGGGCATTGGCAAATGTCGAAATTATGAATGACAACATCAATAGACGTAAAATACCTCCGGAAAAAACAGGTAAAGGTGGTGATTAGACCGTGAAATTCTCTGTACATTTACAAGCCTAAGCAAGTTCTGACCGTGTCAATTTCACTGGCGTAACGGCTAATTGGGCCACGGCAAATGTGAAAATTATGAATGAGCAAATTTATAGACCCAAAATTCCTCCAGACAGAAAAGGTAGAGGGGACGATTAAACCGTCTGATCCTTCGTTCGGTCTCCTCTGAAAGCTGTGATATCCACCCAAAACCAAAACTGGTATAAGAGAAGCCGCCAAGTTTCAAAAAAGAGTCGGCCTTTCAAAGTAGTGATGTCATTCAACCAGGAAAAGGCCGCCAAGGTTAATCCTGTTAGCCAAGTTAATCGCACCAAATCATACTTTCGGCGTTAAATGAAAACTTGAAGATTGCTACCACCAATAGCAATGTTCCAGTTTTCATTTAACTTTCGAACTGTTAGTAGGTGCGATTAACTTGGCTAACAGGATTAACCTCGACGGCCTTTCCCTGGTTGAATGATATCACTACTTTGAAAGGCCTACTCTTTTTTGAAACTTGGTGGCTTCTCTTATACCAGTTTTGGTTTTGGGTGGATTTTTTTTTACATAATGCAACTCTTATTTGTAATGCAGCTGAATATAAAGATGTCACAAATGACAATGTTGTGCAAAAGGTGAACGTTGTGAAATGGCACTGCAGTTCAACGACTGTTCAGAAAATATTACCGACTTCGTAGGGGTGCGCCATGTGGTTCTAAAAAATAGGAGTTGTAAATAAACTACATCTGTTCAGAAAAAAACTTTTCAGAGTTAGGCCTAAACAGTGATTACAGTAGAAAACCTAACATAAAATGTCAGAGATGTTGTTCAGAGAAGTCCAAGTACAGTAAATCTGTTCGAACGATTGCAGCAGAAGTGAATTTAAAAAAAACTTCAACACATAATATTATTCGAAGAAAACTTCATCTTTTTCCTTAGAAAATTCAGATTTTACAAAAAATTGCACCATCAACTATTGGGAAAAGGAAAAAATTCGCAGAATGGTGTTCGTTGGTTTTCGAATGAAATGTCAACGTCTTATAGAACGTTTGGTTTTCGGGCGAAGCATGTAGCCATTTTATTGGTTACGTAAAGAAACAAAATGATCGTTTCTGGGCCACCGAGCAACCTCATGAACATGCGGAGTAGCCTTTACATGTACACAAACTTAGAGAATGGCGTACTATATCTGCATACGGATTAATTTGCCCAATATTTCTAGAATGGCCTATTTATTCCGTAACTTACGCAGATACGCTGAAGAAGAAATTTCCTCCCAGGTTTTATCGTCAGTTAAAACTAAATTACACTTGGTTCATGTAAAATGAGGCTACTTCCCTTATGGCAAAAATTGTTCTCGATGTCCTGAATCATGTATTCCAAGGCAGGGTGATTTCACGTCATTATCTGGAGCGATTTGGCGTCGGGTATATTCACGGCCTATAACAACACCAAACTTAAACCCCTGTGCCAATTTCCTAAGGAGATTCTTAAAGGAACGTGTAGATATTCTGCATGATCTATGTTCTTGACTAAGGTACATTGCTGCAAGTGTGACATGCAAGACATCTGAACGTGTTATTAGAAGCTTTGCTATGCGATTACGAATTACTGATACAGAAAGGAAAGCACATTGAACCGATTATGTGGGTTATCAGAAATACGAGTTGCATTGTAAATAAAATAGCATATTTATAAAAAAAATATTATATAGTTGTGACATTAAGCAATAGTTAGTGGTGAGAACCTCACCGTTACCGGTTATTATGACACGGTGCGTAGCTTGGTCCGCCGAAGTGGGTAAGCCTGTGTCGAGTGCATAGCACGAGACGGACGGGCTGGCCCACTTGAAGCTGGCCAAGCATTACACCCGTGGTATAATAATCGGTAACTGTGAGTTTCTCACCAACAACTAATTTATACAACGGTTAGGACGTCAACCTAACTCAACGTTTTTGTGTTTGTGAGAATTGCTTCAAGAAATACGATGATCAGTATGTCGATATGAATGAAGGTCATTCCATTTTAGTTTGTGGAGTGGGAGGTGGGTGTGAGATGGACGAGTCCTTTGGGAGGTTAGCTCAAGTTTGTGGAGGGAGAGGGGTGGTTGTGAGTTGTCTAAATGGAGTTGTTTGAATGGAAGCTCGAGTTTCCGAAGCAGAATGTTGGGAGGTGTTCAAGTCATTTGGAATCAATTTCAGGTGGTATCGGATATTGGTGTATTCTAGACTTTGCCCGGGACATTCCGGCAAGGTAAGTAATTCTTTTTGTACATTTATAGTTTGAAAATTGTTTCAAAAAGTACTGTAATAGGTATATCGTTAAAAATGAAGGTCATTTCATTTTAGATTGTGGAGGGGGGGGGAGGGGGAGTTGACGGAATGAATAAACTTAGATATGGCAAGACGTGCGAATTAGCAGGGATAGTCTTTCATTCGTGACATTCCGGCAAGGTAAGTAATTTCTTTTGTACCTTTTTATTGTGTTACGGTTTTGGACGCTGTATTTGGTCGTTGGCGTGGGCGTTCCTAGTCACGTGATCCGGAAGTGTCAAAAGTGTGGGTCATCAGCAAAATTGTGGATTATCGGCAAAAGTGTGGAGGAACTTGTAATCCACACTTTTTGCGATGACGCACACTTCCGGTCACGGTTAACGGGATTTATACCACAGCTATGACGTCACGCTAATTCAACGTCACGCTAAATTTTCGTTGGTTAAATCCTGTAAGGTTTGGCTGCAACATTTCATTTGAACACCTACTAACAGTCATTATCTAATTACCTGCAATTAAGGGTAACTACCACATTCGAGAAGCAAGGAGAATTTGGAAACATTGGCCAGCCATCGAACGCCAAATAAAGCAACAAGTTTTCTACGAGAGACAGACATTCCATTCTTGTGTAAATTGTATCCGATTGAGTGGTGTGAAACCAGACTATAAATATTAGCACGTTTTTAGCGCCGCAGGACAGACACTCGCAAAAGGATGCTACAAGCGGCGGAGACGCTCTTTGCCGTCTTGTGGGACAAATTCGTTTGATCAATGTCTCGTTGTGAAAGTTTATGTTTGTAAATAAAGTTGGATTGAGAAGAAGTAAATTCAATTATTTTTTTGTAATCGAAAGTCGACCATTGAATTTATAATGGTGGCAGCGGTGGAATATATATTTACAAACATAAAATTTCACAACGAGACATCGATCAAACGAATTTGTCCCACAAGCCGGTAAAGAGCGTTTCCGCCGCTTGTAGCTTCCTTTTGCGCTAAAAACGTCCTGTGGCGCTAAAAACGTTCTAATATTTATAGTCTGGTTTCGCGCCACTCAATCAGATACAATTTACACAAGAATGGAATGACTGTCTCTCGTAGAAAACGTGACGCGGCTGTCCCATTCATTGGATCGGACTACAGAGAGTAACGGACGTGCTTCTTGTTGCTGCACTTCAGTGCACTCTTCATGTTCTTATTCAGTGAAAAAGAGTTAAAAAAAAAGAAGCATAGCCAATTAGAATTAAGTGAAAACTTTTTTTGGGCATTGATTTGTTTGGTGTATCGTTAAGGTATTTAAAAATAATTCCTTCTATTATAAAAATGGGGGCCGGGGGGGGGGGGGGTGGAGAGCGCTTTTTCATTATATGCAGGGCCATAGTGACTGGGGTAACGAGGGAGCTTCCCCCACCGTCCCAGTTGATAATTTAGAGTTTTCGAGTTGCAGAATCGGATAAATTTTCACTGCAAGTTCACGTTTCTACGAATACTCGGTAATCATCGTCATCATTCGGTCACATACAAAGTAAAGCTTATGATGCGGATTTATTTTTTTTTTTTTCATTAATTTTCGCAACACTTCTAAGTAGCATGCGAGCAGGGACGTTTCTGATCGTTTCTGGTCGCTTCCGTGTAGTTTTCCACCCAGCCAGGAGACTTAGGAGGAAAGATAATTATAGTATCCGCGGCCTATCTTGAGTTCGCCCCAGAACGAACACAGATAATCGATTGTATGTTTTTGGTAGCAGAGTGCCTTGTTTATAGTCAAGATGGTTACAAAAACAATGGCAGCCGTCGATTAAAGCCGCCCATTCCAGGAAGACGTGGCCGCTCATAAGACACCTGCAGGACTCAAGATACGCCGAGCACATAATAATTAGTTATCTGTCCTCCAAACACAAGACTGGTCCCGAAATTGAGGTCAAAAACCACCCTAAGATCTCTCAATTAAGGGAGAAAAAATGAAAATGGGGGTATGTTGATTTTAAATGTGGAAGCTTTCTCCAATAATATCCCAAATTGTTTTGGACAAAACTGAGAAAATATTTCACTATTTTTCACCTTTCGATAGTGAGTTTGGGTTGAACACGCACATAGAATAAGTTTTATGCAAATGTAGGATTTGCATACATTTGTGTGAAGCAATTTTTTTTACAGGGATTTTTTTGTCGTGGATCAAAACGGACGGGGAATTTTTTACCAGGGATTTTTTTACCCGGGATTTTATTAACTCGGGATTTTTTGTCGGGGATCAAAAGGGCGGGGAGGTTTTTCACCAGGGAAATTTTTTACCGGACACGGAATTACATACCTTGCCAGAATGTCCCAGCACAATGTCATTCTATCCTTGCTGCCTCTTATCAAAGTTTTTTACTCTGAAAAGCTTCGAAAACACGAGCGAACTTACTAGCGTGAAATCTGGCCAAACAACGCCTGTCTCCTTCCCGCCCACTCCCCCTCCATAAACTAAAATGGAATGACCTTTATTCATGGCAACTTACTGATTGATTACCATATTTCTTGAAGCAATTCTCACAAAACACAACTCGTTTTAATTAAAAACGAGTTAGCTTGACGGCCAAACCGTGGTGTAAATCATTTATTGGTGAGAAACGAGTGGTTATCGATTTTTAACCCACGGCTGTGATTATTGTCCCAGCTGTCGTATGCAAATAAGTCTTGGGCTTCGCCGTCGACCTGTTTGCAGCCAGACCAATAATAGCAGCCGTGGGTTATAAATTGATAACCGCTCTTTTCTCACCAATAACTATTGCGTAACGTATTGAATGTTGAGTTAGTGCGACGTCACAGCCATGGTGTAAATTATTTTGAAGCTAAAACTTTTAGCATGGACACCCTATTAGCCTTTCCCTCTAGCCTGGCTAGACACCTGCCTCTAATCTAATGTAAAAGTCTTATTTCCTGTTCTACAATAATTCCATTCCAAAGCCGAAGTAGCCTAATTTTTTTTGTTGGCAAAGGAATCTTACAAAGTCCTTAAGCTGATTGCAAAAAAATTTCGAAAATTCCTGGATTAAAATACTTGCCTAGCCTGGATGCCCAAGCATCTTTCGTGGGATGTTAGCTCAGCCAAAAATCATCTAGTCCATAGATTTAAGGTAGGAGGCTGTGGCTCCAGTCTAGACAATGGTCTAATTTTTATTTCATTATATTTGTTGCATTCAAGGAACAAGCAAAGATCTTGGGTAGGTCAAATACTAGAATACATGAATCAGTGTCCTTCATTCCATATTTTCATGTAGTAAAGGATAATGACCGAAAACCGCGGGCATTCCTAAACAATGCCCGAGGGCGCGCAGCGTATTGTTTAGGAATGCACAAGGTTTTCGGTCATTATCCGACTTAATGTGTGGTACAGCGAAGCTGATGAAGTTGCTGCTGCTATTTAGTAGTAACGCCGAACTATCAACCGTATACTGGGTATAGCAATCGAAGGCCCGGAAGGTGTTGAAGCTACTACGGTTTATAATTGCCCTCGGACCCACACGAAGCATCCGAGGGAAGATGACAGAATATTGGCTGTGGATGGGCTTAAGCGCAATATAACTGTCCCAGAGGGTCCGTGGATCACTCCGATCCGTAACACAAGTGAAGACAACGCAGTTATGGGGACGACGTAATATTCTGGTTTATTCCTCTCCGATAAACATGGTGATATGGTACAATTTCAATAGGGGACATTTACGTATGGAAGCTACGAACGGCGCTTAATCATAGTTCGTATTGAAAACTACAAAGGTGGCCTCAGCCCTACGGAGTTGCAACAACGATTGTGAGAACTTTCTTGGACATATTTTGGTACGACTCTGTCCGTTACATTTCCTGGTACTAAGAGTTGCATATTACGGTCATGGTGCAATTATAGGAAGGGGCAATAGTTATCATGTTATCAAATCGGCACTTACATGATTGATACGAGTCCTCCTTAGAACACTAAAATGGTGGTCACATCTTTAGGGCTAAGGACGGCGGTTTTTACTCAGCGACTGGTACACGTCGCCGCTGGGAGAGGAAGAAGATTAAAGAGACAGGCACAATGGGGCACAAAGCAATACGCAATAGCAATACAATAGCAATAGCAATAGCAATACGCAATACGCAATACGCAATACAACAATGGGGCACAAAGCAATACGCGAGCCGACAACAATCGCCTGGATAGGGTGTACAACACCACGACTGGTGCTCAGCTAGCGAAAAGCCAGCATGTAAAATACATTACACAAATAGGAAAAAATACCTTGGTGATCACGAATGCCCACACCACGAGTTCACAAACCGTAGAATGAGGCAAAAGGAATCTGGTGGAGGTGAAATGAAGTTAACAAACCGCAAAACCTCCCACATAATGCCCGTTACGGCGAAGAGCTCGTTCACATTGTCGGCTATTGTTGGCAGACGTACTATGAAAGAACCTGGTATTGTTACGTTCTTGAAATAATGGGCTATTGTTATACATTATTGGTAAAGATTCGAAAACAGTTGAACGTGTTGCGTGAAGCTAAAATTCTTGGTACTGATGATCAAAAGACTTTATCGTATTCTCTGTTTGTGCTTTTCGATGAGCGTGTTTGTGCGTTGCGTGGTAGAAATGAGCACAGAACTTTAACAGAAAGACAACTAACTTTTCGTTAGGTCAAATGAACATGGGCGAGAATACCTTGAATACATAGAAAACGTTTCAAAAACAAATCAGCGTGGGTTAAAACATGTAAAGGAAAGAAGAAAACAAGCCGAACAGCTATATGATCCTAGGGACGAATTGGGTTGCTAGTTTGAATCCGGGTCGTGCCACTCCAAAGGTGGCTTACTGTACTACGTTAATTCTAGTGTATTATTTTCGCTGTTTGGCTTGTTTTCCCCTTTCCTTTATATAATTTACAGGAATTTGTGCTTATTTATTTAAAACATATAAAAGTGCAACCAAAGAGAGTCAAAGCATTTTCTCTTCCCGACAATCCTTCTCGTTGTCCTGGCAACGTGCACAGACTGTATCAAAATTATTGGTCCGAACATGCAAATACTGAGGTTGTGTATTTTTGCCCCAAAAAGAAATAAAGTAAAAACATTTTGCATTACAACCACCCCGTGGGTAAAAATGTTTCGGGCAACATCGTCAAAAATGTTGCAACAGATGCTAATTGCTAAGTTGGATGGCTATTAAGCAATTACAACATCATTCGTGTCAGAAACATCTTTGTATCGAGCCAATCTAGAAGAGCAAGCTCATCGTGGAAACTAACTTGAAATCCTTACGACAGTACAAGAAAATAAGCCGTGGTATGCAAGCAAATATCAGCGATATTTTGAATGTCGTAGAAAATTTATCAAGCCGGGGAGTGTTACAAATGAAAACCCGGTCGAACATTTGGTGATTAAGAACTGTTCCCATTTTACAATTATTATGTAAACTTTTATAAATGTAACGGCATTACAATGTAGTGCTTTGCTACTTTAAACGTGTTTTTTATTTGATGAAATAAGCGGTTTTTCAAACTCCGGGCATCCCGCACTTTTCCCGCCTTCAGATGAAAGTGTGGGCTTTCCCGGCAACAATGGGTTTTTACATTGTTGCTTATTGTTTCAGCTGGGCTTTCCTTCGCCGAAAAGGGCATTAATTCCTGGAGATACACGTCTATACAGACTTGGGTCTCCGGCTGTATGTATACCTACTTTTTATTTTATTTTATTATCTTACTGCTGTCTACTCTCACATACCAGCCTACTTTCCTGTATCGCAAATGCTGCCCCACCCTCTTTTAGGTTTTTTTCCAGGCCTGTGTACTCCAGCACCCCACATTTTGTTATTATTTTATTTCTTATTATTACCATTTTTCATTTTGACAAGAAATAGAACAAATTAATCAAATGTCATGTATTTCAGTCACAACTTCAGGTTTTCTTTTTTATTACTTTTAATATAAAAAGTAACATTATCACAATGCAACACAGCAGAATTACGAAAAAATACAATAAATGCTTTTTTAACCAATAAAGTGCTTCTTAATATAACAATTTAACAATGTACGGATTGGCAACATGTATTCAGTAACTGATCCTTTCATTCATTTAAATAACAGTATAATGATTAATGAGCGCATGTAAAATGCATGCAACATACATATAGTGAATATTCTCACTAATGAAAATTTACCATTATTACAAATTATCAAACAATACAGCACACTTAGCAGTAAGCATGCAATCAACACTATAATTTGTTCTCATTTTAAACTTGTGCACATTTATGCTCTAAAATTTACAACTGCACATAGCAGAAAACACAGATCATGTTTTCTCCGTTATTTAAATCCATGTTGCACAAAGTTACAGTAACAATAAAGAGATATCAGATTTCTTTCTTATTAAATTTTAACACAATAATACAAACACTTTAAAATACCAAGATACAAGCAAAAGTATGCAAGTACGTCTCCAAATCATTTACATTAAAAAGGGTTGTTGTAAAACATACAAAGGTGAACAATCATTTTGTTTTGAATATTTCGCTGTTCTATGCATCTTATTTCTATTATGTAGTTCTTTTCTCACCAGCAGTGAACAACTTCACAGAAGCTGACACACCAAGCAAAGCTAGCTTTTGTACGTGTACAACATGTAAACTAAAAATTATTAAAATCTAAAGTAAACAAATATCATTAAATATCACTGATATTCAAAACAGTTTTCTGGAAGTGGTTCTGAAATCTTAATTGAATGTTTATGGAAAATGAACCAATAACTTAAGAACCCACAGAATAATTTCGGTATCTTCCTCAGTGTTGAGGTATGTTGGTACAGCCAGAAGCACGTTTGTTTAGTTTACATGTTGAACAAATTTATTTTGACCAACAGCTAAGAAATTTATTGATTCTCTCAGCTGCTGATTCACATTCACTTTCAAAGTCACCTTCCGGATTGCCTACTTTCCAATTAATTAGTTTCACTACCTCAGTTTTGCACTTCGACTTCAAACTACTGAATTCGTATTCAAATTCAGCAGAAGGATCTTGAACCAAAATAGTGTCATTTACGTCAATTACATTTAAGTTCCACTTGCCTAAACTGATGAGAGCTTGGACAGCAGAGGACAAGTTTGCAGCAGAAATTATAGTACCCTGAAGGACATTTTCAATACAGTACAGTAAACCTTGGAGATGGACTTGGTTAAACAAGATGTGATCATTATCAGCTAAACAGTCAGCAAAGGAGTGAAACATAGCAAGAAAACCAGATTTGTCAACATTGGCTAAAACCTGTTCGAACTGCATTAACTCTAGAATAGGGCAAACAAGCTCTACAAAAACACGAACAACGCCATAAGTTTTATTAGAACCACGCTCAAAACCGAATAATGTTGAAATAAAAGCGTCTGACATATCAGTAGTTAAAAGCAGCAATGTTTTAGCAATATCAAGGCCATCAAGTAATGAACGGCTGTGAGAAGCACACATACTTTCATAACGCTCGCAAAATATTTGACTAATATCATCTTTGATATCTGCCACGACACTTCTGCAGTCCGAAAGGTTTATGCGAAGAGGCAGTAGAATATGGTTGTCATCATGCAGTAACTCGATTAATTCTTTCACAGTCTGTTCTTTGTGCTCACGAGAGTCACCAATTGAAGTCAATGTCTGTATTATTTCTTTTCCTGGACCATCTCCGATAAGATTATCCAGAAAAGTATCATCCAGCTTACTTTGATGTGTTGCTTGAACAACGTAATGCATAATTACCGCAGTAATATTTGAAAATTCGAATCGGTGAAATTGTGCATAAAATACGTTTACAAAATGCTTCAGCATGGATTTTAGCTGTTCAATCCTTGTTTCAGCAAAGATTGCGAGTGTTAGATCTTCCTCTGTCCAGTCCCTGGCTAAGTCAAAATCTTTCATCAGGCTTTGACGTGATGGATTTTGCTGTTGCTTTTTCTTTGTGTATGTTACTTGGCGTGTAGCAGTTTCATTCCTAAATAAACTGCATTCTTTGAGAGAAACCCACTTAGCATTTAAATTGGACTCTTGTTCTCTCTTAGCAAGAGCTTCTAAAAACATGAAAATTACTGCACTATTTTCTTTGAATACGCATGTGAGCAGAAACTTACGTGCATGTTCATATATTGTTGGATTACTTGTTTTTTTTTGTAGCGCATTTGCAAAGAAAGCTGACACAAAGAATTCTGCAAAAGTGCGGTGGATGAATTCGTATTCATGAAGTGCAGCAGCAGACTGAATAAGGCCAACACGAAGTAACTCACCCAATTCTTTACGAGCACACTCCCGTTTACTTTTACAATCACCGTACAGAAAAGGAAATTTTTCTCCTGGCAATTCCGTGACTTTATCACCAAATACTTCCATAAGTGCCAGTTCGCTATGTTTTTCGTCTAAAGTTTCTAAAAACCAACCTTTGGACACTTCAGTAAAACCATAAGTCAATCCTGTTTTCTCGTGAAAATAAATACTATACTTAGCATTTATAAAGTAGATGTATAGGTCCAATATCTCAAAGTTCTTAATTTCATGGTGACTGGCATTGGATTTTAAAAATTCTTTAAAACCTTCAAGAAAGTATTCAGCGAGTAAGTGCAATTGAAGTGGTGTTCCAATAAAACGAGATGTATTAGCAGCACCGAAAATGCTAGTTGCTTTTTTTAATACGTCACCAGAATACACATCAAATTTAGTAGGAGTTTGTGGTGCTTGTAACTCTTTTCCAAGTACTGTGTCTTCCATCACCGATCTATCATTTGAAGCAATCTTCATGTGATTGTTATCAACATCAAAACCAATCTCGTTCAACTGAGCCTTGCTAAAAGTTAAACTCATCCTGGCCATCCAATACTTTCGAAGAAATTCCTTCTTCTGAGCTTCTATTTCTTCAAAATGAGTGCTAAATACTGACAAACTATTCTGCAAAAGTTGCGTTTCTTGTTTGCGTGCAGTTACCCAAACGGAGGCACGATCTTTTAGAAACCTGAGAAACAAACTGACCTTTACTTTACCGTTCTCAGCTTTTACTTCATCGAAACCATCAAAAAGAAACAACAGTGGCCATTGTTTGGTTTGATTTGCTAGTTTGTAGTGCATTAATTTGTTTGTTAACATCATATTGCGACTTGCAGTATTTTCTGTCTCTAAAAGAAAGTTAACAACAGTTTCAGGTTTAAAATGTTGATAGCGCACTGGCAAACTCTTTATGGCAGTGTCACAATCCCTGAGATTTCTTCTAACCACCCACACGTTTGTGTTACTTATGTAATCGGACAGCTTTGTTAAGGTGGTTGTCTTGCCCATTCCAGGTTCATCAATTATAACCACAGTTTTTTCTTTGAAGTTCTTGCAAAATGTTTTTTCATCCAAAGGTTCCTCGTTATGTTCATCGACGAAACCTATTAAGCCATTTAAGGAACCATTAGAACGTTGCCAAACAAACTTGTTGTCTTCAGCTTTAAGCCAGTGCAGAGGTTCACTTCGTTCTCTTAACAGTTGTTTGAAATCTTTTTCTGCTTCTTGCTCAGAGGGTTGCACTACACATACTGTGTTTAAAATATCGACTTGGTCGTGGTCGAAATCGAATAACATTAACAGTGTGTCGCTTACACTGCTATAAACGACACATTCATTTGGCAGGTATCTTATAGCTGCATTAATGACTATTTTATCACGATAAATGAACTTTCGCGCAATGTAGAACTTTGGATCGTAAGTCTGTTTCCAGATGAATTTATTGTTTTCCCAAATGATCCAATAAATCCACCTATGATACGAATTTTTACGACATATTTCTTTAAAATCCTCTTCAGCAACTTGATCTGAATTTATTGATTTTCTCAGATCAATGGCGTCATCTTCTCCTGTTATCTTTCTTGTTAGCTCATCTTCTAGTATTCTTCTACCTGTTTGATCAACACCAGTGATGAAAAACAGAGAAGCTTCTTCCGAGCTTCTTAATAATGCATCAACTAGACTGCCTGGTGCAATGTCTTCATTAACATGTGCATATGCAGGTTCTAAATCATGCATGCGAAGTGGATCATTTCCTATTGTTATACTTATGTCTTTGATCAGTTTAACCAATGTTTCTGCATCAATTACTTTTATGAATTCTTCATCTATGTTATCTGCCAATTCACGTAAGCTTACACTTTTTCCTTGAAGAAGTACTTTTTTCTCTAGAAGCATCGTTTGTGATGTCTCAGAAAGATCTTTAAAACTACTTTTTTCATCTTCTTTGATGTACCAATTGTTATCGTTATCACTTTCAAACTTGTCATGCAATGCTTCATTTTCCCCCATTCCAGTAATTAATATGAGCCGTTTCTTACCATTACGTCTCAGAACTTCAATTAATTCATCACACAATGTCTGGATCTGTGTATTGTCCCTTGAGTCTAGAGATCCACATTCTATGACCAGTAAATTATAGCTTTCTATTGATCTGAAAGCATTTGTTACACTTCTTTGTCTTCGTGGTTCACATAACATTTTTAGGGATACAAACATGTAACTATCTCTTGCTTTGAATGAGTCAAAGTCCTTCAGTTTTTGGTAAACAATAATAGAACTTAACACGATGTTTTCACAAGCAACCAAATTTAAAATCTGGATATCAAAGTTGTCACTTCGTAAAAACTCATCTAATAGTATTTGAGTATCACTACTAGCATTAAATGTTATATCACAACCTTCAATTGTACACAAGTGAGCTAACGTTAGTCCTCTTGATGTCCAAACACAAAGATCATTCTCTATTGAATCACAAACTTCTTTAACAAATGCTTCTGTAAGATATATTCCCTTTTTCTCTTTGGCCCAATCCAGAATACGTGTTTGAAAAGTATTAGCTACTAATTCAACAGATTGTATATTAAACTGGCTTCCAAGTTCTTTGTTGATTTTCTGATCAAGTTCTATTTCATTAGGCTGCTTAACTGCTAATGTGAACTTCGTAATGAATTCTTGAATGTCATCATCACTGACACCTTCGGGTAAAAAAGATTCTGATGATAATATAGACTCTTCACTAAAGCTATAAGACAATTTCAATTCTTCAATTTCTGAAAGGCTCTTACCTTTCAGGTTGGTTAGAATAATATCATGTAACTTTTTAGCTGATTCAGTTAGCTCTGGATCTCTGTCAATAAATTTCTGATGAAATACACCAACATAAGCCTTTCCTTTCTTCTTTATCTCAAATACGTTATCTTTTAGTGCCTTGTAATAACGCTTAAAGACACCAGTTTCAAAAGTCAGCCGATGCTTTTTACTGATGCGTTCGGCTAGTGTTGTTCCCAATGTAAGCAAATCTGAGCTTTCCATTAATTTTCTGTACAGTTCAGATGTCCTCTCTACATGTAGCTTGTAGCATGGAGCCTGGAAGAAATCTTCAAATGATACAGGTAACAGTTTAATTCCATTTAGTAATTCCAAACTAACAGTACCATCAAATCCAATATTGGTACAGATAATGAAGTTTCTTAAGTGACTATTTTTAAATACACAGCTTTTCTTTACATTTCGGTAGGCTATAAAATATTTTAGCAAACTGAAGTCACCATCATTCACCACAACTAAATCTTTGTAACTAATCTTTTTTGTCCCATCTTGCCTGTGTTTGGCTTGTAGAAACAACTGCCCATTTTCTTCTGGATTTGTATATTGCAAAACTACGTCATCAAAATCTTCAGCGGCAGCAATTTCTGTAGCTACACTGAAACGGTCGTACCCTTTTGCTTTAGCACGTATTGCAAACAGAGCATTAAGCTTTACTTGATACATATATCCATGGAAACTACTTTTTGTTCCACCGCATGTGGTCTCGTATGTTTGAGGTTCATCAACGGCACCGTCTGAATGTGTATCCTGTAATACATATGGTGAGTCAACAGTGGGGTGATGTGGGTTTGTTTCAGAAGGTAATGTTGGGCTTGTTTCGAGAGGTGCGCTGGAACGTGCTTGAGCCATTGTCTTGCATGCCTACACTGACTGCAAAAACCAATCATCTAGGGCACTGAGAAGAAAAAAAAAACAAAGGTGTATAAGGGAAATATGTTGATGGAAATACGTAGAGCAACAGGAAATGGACCGAAATGGGGTTGTGACGTAAAATAATAATGTATATCATATATATATATTTCGCTTAGGAGCAGACTTAGCTCAGAAGCAGATCTAAAAGGATTGATAGGGATCAGGATTAAACAAAGCTTCAATAATCAGGAAGAGGGCGAGTGGGCTCATTCTTCCCACAGTAGCAAAGCAAAAGAGCGAGCGGCCGACAATGAGAACGGATATGCGCTCTAACAATTAGAAACAAACACTATTGCTTCAATAATGCTGACTATTAGAGCCGAGATGAAGCAGCGTGCATCAGCTAGACAGGCGTATTTATTTCATTTTACACTTAACGCAGCTGTAGCCTGCATGCTATGCGCCCCCTCTATTGTAAAGTTACGCTACGTACACCAACCGGCGCTAGACCGGCGTATGTTACGCCGGGGAACAACTAGTTATCCATAACTGCCCAATTTGATCGACTAAAATTAATCAACAGTTCAGCAATTTGGCATTTTTTTAAATTACTTTTCCAATATTTTAACACTCGATGTAAAAAAAATATCGGTAATTTTGTGTGAAATGCCAATACCCAAGCGTTTTATCTATTCTCTTTATTGGGGGTCTTGGAGTACTCTTTCTTATTCTTGCTAACACAGCCTGCTAGACTTTGTTTAATTTTTTTTTTATATTTCTTTTGGTGTTCCTTCCTTTTGATAGTGCCAAAACCATTTCAAAGGTATGAAAAATAAGGTCAGGTAATAGTCATACGTTTGTAACAATGGGATCTGTCTGATACGTCGTTTTTGTCGCGCTTTTTTCTTGGACTGTATGCAAGGACTGAAAGAGCGTCCGAGGGTGATCCCTAGTGAGAGAAAAAACCCAATAAAGTGCAACAACATCAAAAATATTGCAGTTAACATTAAAATAGTGTTCGAAATGCCCTGGTCAGATTTCTGACGAGAGCAAAATTTTCACAAGAATGGCAACAACAAGAATGTTGCAATCACATTAAAATGGCTTTCAAAAGGTCCCAGGCCTTGTTCATATCCACGTTTTAAGCTATACAAGGTGAAAATCAGTATTGGTTCGATATCCAGGAGAAAGCAAAATTTCCCCAACAAGTATAACAACAACAACAAAAATATTATTGACACATTAAAATAGAGTTCGAAAGGCCCTGGTCCTTGTTAATGCCTACATTATCATTATCAGTAATCAAATCTGAAAATCGGTTCATTGGTTCCTGGTAGGTAGAAACAAAACTTCCCCAAAAAGCAGAAAAACAACAAAAAGAATATCGTAGTCACAATTCAATAACGTTCGAAAAGCCTTGGGCCTTGTTCATACCTACACATTTTGATCTACAAAATTTAAAAATCAGTTCAAATAGGGCAAACAATCGCAACAACAAGAACAGTAATACGAAATGGCCACATTTCCCGACAAGACTGACAACAAGAATATTGCAGTCACATTCAAAAAGGCCCTAGGTCTTGTCCCTGTCCATACCTACGTTTTAAGCTATAAAACTACAATAAGAACAACAACGACAATAAAAAAAATGCACGTGCTGTGGACGCCAAACAGGTCGATTGTTTTCATAAGAAATTTTAATTCAGTAAAGTAAATTATGACACGACTTCAAATAGCGAATTTCATTGGTCTCTGTCAGTTCTGATGGGAAACTAGTATGACTTTTAGCATGGAAGTTCATGCTGAGGCTTACATAATGCGGTGCTTGATTAGAAAATGTAGCCTGCTTGCGTAGGTAAGTAAACCATAACCTTGAAATTTCAATAAAATTAACATTTGTCTACTGCAGCAGCACATAAAAAATCCTTCAGTAAGGCTGACCGTAAGGACTGCGTAACTCGGCCATGTTTTTTAAAAGGCAGATGCTATGGATCTGTAATTGTAACACTATACTTTCTTACAGTGATCCCAGAGCTACGTACCCCCTTTTTATGGCTGCCTTGACACAGATTCGACCCCGCCCTGCTGGTAAAGCTTTTGTGTTTTTTACCTTTTAATTGTGCTTCTGAAGTCAACGGGAGAAAATTTAATCAAAATATCAAGCTTATTTTGTACAATCGTGTTTAAAGCAAGTAAGTTGTTTACAGTCACCTCACAAATTGAAGTTTTACCCAAAAAAGAGTACGTCGAGCATGTGCGCGATTTTTACTCGGGTAACAATGTTTCGGGTAAATACATATTTCGTTTGAGTGTGATTTTTCTGTAGGTGACAGTGTAGTCTGGTACATACACTATTTTTTGTGTTGTTTCTACAGAGGTGGTGACTTACTTTAAAGGTGGTTACAAAATTGCGACATAGTCTTCGTTACCAGGGTGTTGTGTCCATAGCACAAAGACATCATTTTCTCTTACCTACTGCCTCAACAGTTTGTGCGACCCAGAGGCAGGTATATACTAGACCCGGTTCGATTAAGTTATATCAATGGTGCAGTTTAACTCTGTGCTGCTATTTTAAAACCTGGGGAGTTGCAAAGGGTGAAAAAAATACGATTCCATGCAAGCAGTTTGTAATGTAATTCGAGGAGAGACTTGATTGGGGGTATACAGTAGCTTGAGGTCGTTGTACATGTGGTAATGGTCATCATCTATTAAATTTCAGAACTGGAATTTCAGAATTACGTATTCGGTAATTGCAGTGTGTACTGGAAAGCTGACGACACCATAAACCCATGCTAACCAGAGGGGAAAAAACCCCGAATAAATTTATAAAGGAGAATCCCAGGCTTCACAGGAGAAGAAAGTACCTAAAAAAAACATTGCAGTACACTGGAGCATGCAGGCGTATGGTTCACCATTAGCTTTTACTCCAATGTTCCATGTGTACTGCGGTGCATTTTATATTTCTAATGCTGATTGCATGTAAATCATACGATTATGTTCCAAATTCCACTTTATTTTTAAATTTATGCAATACGGTTTTTTGCCCAGCCACTGATACCTACATGGTGTTTTACTTGTGATAAGTAGTTAGATTTTAGCTCAGTACTCTGGTCGCTTTAGATTATGGAATACATCAATTACTCATTTGAAACCTGTTGATAGAGTAGTATAGGCCAAAACTGCTTCTTCAGCCAGTGAATTCCATAATGGAACTATACGCTAATGTGAAAGAAATTTTGTGCACAACCTAGTCTTGTTTGTCGTAAACCAGTTTCATACTTTGGCGTCTTTTCCAGGTTGTAGCCCATTCAAACTGTTACGAGGTTTCCGGTTGACAACTAGCGAATGACTGTCCCCTGACAACCACCTCTTCAAGCAGTTGTTTGCAGTCGTTGGTTGCTGATCGTAGCAAATGCAAGATTTCGTATTTTTCGAAGGCAGACTGCTATCACCCTCACACCGACCAAAGCCTGATAAATGGCTAGGAACACGATTGGCGAAATGAAAGATTGTGGCAGAGAACACTTTTCATGTTGCAGGTTGGGTGAATGATAAACTGATACGACGAATAGTTACGGCATTAAAGTGTCTGCGGCCTATCTTGAGTTCGCCGTGAAACGAACAGATAATCGATTGTACGTTTTTGGTAGCAGAGTGCCTTGTTGATATCCAAGATGGTTAAAAAAAAATAGTGGTCGTTGTCGATTAAAGCCTCCCCCTCCAGGAAGACGTAGCCGGTCACAAAATACTTGCAAGATACGCCGCGCACACACTAAGTCCGTTTTAGCTGTTAGACACTCTTGGACGACGAGTCCACTTCTCGCACGCGGGTAGAAACATTCTGTGAAAGAAATACTTGTAAACTTAGCTTTAATAATTTATTCTGGATAGGGCAACGCTTGGTGAGGTTTAAACCAGTGGTATAATGCGCTCTTGGCTTTTTGCAGGAGGTACAGATGTATGACAAGATTTAGATTAGGGGTTTGAATAATATCTCTGTAATGTGTGGTGCAGTGGCAACCCGGACCACTGCACTATGACTGAGATTGGCGCTAATGACCAAGCTGTCGACCCGCCATTAAGCCTCATCTCCCCCCCCCCTTTGTGGGAGTAAGAAAATAGTGATGGGTTTTTGCTTTGATGACTTTACTTCGGTATCTAACATTCACCGACAAAATACAAGCTACAAATGAAAATTCCAGAAATGTTGGGCCTAGGTTTCCTTTTTCCTTTAATTAGTGACAAAGCCAGTGGCTAAATCACCCGGTGGGGGGGGGGAAGGGGGCATGGGGACAATCCCTGCCCTAATCCAACCAAAATTTTAAAAAGAAACAAAAATTTCATAAAGAAATACGCAAACTGCTTATGCCAAAAAGATTGTCAAGCTGGATGTATCAAGCTCCAAGTTGGAGCAGAAGAGCAATGTTGCTGCTTGCCGCCCCCTGCGCCTGGCAAACAACATTACGACGGATATCAAGAATAAATATATGCCTCCCGCTTTTGAGAAGTCCATGTTTGTTACACCCATTACTGAATGTGAAATTTTTTACTTTATTAGTTCCTTAGAAGAAGGCAAACGTCCTGGTTATGACGGAATCACAACTAATGTCATTAAGCGTACACAGCGTATCATTGCTCCAGTACTTGTTCACGTTTTTAACCTTTCGTTTAAAACTGGCACCTTTACTCAAGTTTTAAAGCACACTGTTGTTATTCCTATTTTCAAGAAAGGCTGTCGATATGATCCAAGCAACTACAGGCCAATCGCTTTGGTGTCCGTTTTTTCTAAACTTTTTGAAAAGGCAATGACAAATAGGCTCACTGAATTCTTGGGAAAAAATCATCTCCTCCACTCCAACCAATACGGTTTTCGCAAAAATCGCAGTACTGAAGATACAGTTTTAAATTTGCTTACTCAAATTTACAAGGCATTAGACTCTGGCAAAGGTATTTTTGGTACGTTCCTGGACTTGATGAAAGCTTTTGACACTGTTAATCACACTAGATTAATTGAAAAAATGGAACTTTATGGAATTCGAGGCCTTGCGAACTCCTGGTTCACGGATTATTTATCTAATCGAACTCAAGTCACTAAAATTGAACCTCACATTAGTGATAGTGCATTAGTAACGTCAGGCGTGCCACAAGTATCTGTTTTAGGACCGTTACTCTTTCTTATTTATATTAACGATATTTATAACCTGAAGACTAATTCTAACATTACTTCATTTGCTGATGACACGGCAATTCTGACTGTTGGCCATAACACTGATAATACTACTGAAAAAATCGAGGAAGATCTTATTTTAATTGGAGATTGGTTTACTGAAAATTTGTTAACCCTTAATGTTGCCAAAAGCGATTTTGTTCATTTCTCCCTTAAAAAAGGTGTACTGCCAGATGATACTAAATTAACACTTCACAGATGTTCTCAGTTACAACAACACTGTGACTGCCAACAAATTAAAAAGGTTAATGAAGTTAAATATCTTGGAGTGTTTCTCGACAGCAACTTAAACTGGAAATGTCAAATTAATTCAATTACTACCCGGCTGCATGCTCTTCTATGCAAAATGTTTTGCATTAGAAAACGTGTACCACGCAAATCGCTGAAAGTTTTTTTATTTTGCCATGGCACAATCTTTTTTGCAGTACTCAATATTATTCAGGGGTGGTATACCTACTCTAATGCTGTTGACCCTGTTATTAAGCTGCAGAAGCGTATTATTAGAACGATTATGTTCAAGAAACGACGTGACCATACTTTTCCTATCTTCCAACTGCTAAATATTCTGCCAGTCCGCCTACATACGTCTACAGAACTTTAATTAATTTTCGTAAAAACAGTGCTCACCGCATCACTCGTCTAGTAACTGAATACCGTACTAGGAACGAATCCAATTTATACGTTGTTCAACCTAAAGTTGATACGGAAAGACTCCACAAATGCAGTTACTTTCTGGGTAGTAAGTTCTATAATTCCTTGCCCATAGAAATAAAAAGTTAGAGTGAGATCCCATCATTTAAAAAACATTTGTTCAGGTGGCTACTTGATCTAAACCCATCTACCTTAGAAAATTTGTTCATTGTTGTGACTTAACTTTTTCTTAATTTAAATATTATGTTTTATTTTTCATTCTTCGTGTCTTTCGGCAGAATATTGTGCTATTATTGTCTTGTTCAGATTAGACTGTTTTCTTCAGATTACTCTTGTACTTTTTTTTTGTTCTGACTTTGCAAATTTACCTAATTTGTCTTTCTGTTTTCATTGTTGTTATTTCATTGTTTTACATGTATGTATATATAATATATATATATTTTCTTAAACAGTTTCTCGCATGTAATCCCTAGTTCTGAATGTAGGAAATATATTTTCTTTGTGTTTTTTTGATTTATATGTTTGTGCGGCCCCAATCCACACGCGGGCATCTGCTCTTGCGGTCTGTGGGTTTGTCACTTATATGATTGTCCTTGTACATCCTTCTAAATAATAATAATAATAATAATAATAATAATAATAATAATAATAATAATTTATTTGCGAAACAATGGTCGAAACTTGCAAGAAGTTTGTGTGAGCAGCAAATACATACAACCGTCAATAAATAACAATAAATAACACAAAAAATAAACATGCATTTTAAACATAGAGAAAAACAAAAGGAAAACTTATATAATCTTTAGTTCTTAGGGTTCCCATTATTTAGGTT
>JAHWFP010033342.1:9572-23282 GCA_023313725.1 Lithobius niger | reverse complement strand
CCCCCCCCCCCCCTGCAATGTGGTGAAATAAAAAGTAGTGAACCTCCTAAATAAGCCTTTAGTTGGAACGAAACATAAAGCAAATCAGTCAAATTAGGTGAATTTGGGAACTGAAAAAAAAAAACACATGTAGTTTTTCAGGAAAAACTTAGAGTAAAGTTTGGGACTTGGGCAAGTTGGAAATAAACTGAAAAATTTTCTGGCGGTAACAAACAAACTCACAAGTTGGAACTTAACAAATCAGCTAGAATTTAATGCAACAAGTGCAAAAATTCAGAACTGACATAAGTATTAGCGCATAAACGTTAATGCAGTGGAAAGAAAAACCGTTTAAACGTGATAAGTGTGAGTGAAAGATTGCAAGGGCAATCATGTTTTGTACATATACACACAGACGGGTACGAATACCCTGAGTAGGGAAGTGCAGTGCTTAGCAACACCCACTTACAAAACACGAAGAGTGCATAATGGAGGAAAGCCATTCAAATGTAAATAGTTGTGCGCAATACGAAGACTGTTAGTTTTAAGGAATTGTATGTTTATAAGGTTATTTTTAAGTATAGTAGTTTAATGCATGGGCCACATTAAGGGCTACTAGTTTAAAGTTTGTGAAACTCTGTATAGTTTATAAGATTAACATTGAATAAACTAGCTCACCAATAAGTAACTTAGAAACTTATTGCCAGTTAGGTGATACATGGTGTTATGTAAGGCACGTCGTCCTTCCCATAAGCACACTCTTAGGGGAGGGGGGATATAACCGGCTTACATCGACGGCAACACGCAACCAACGGAGTCAGCGACCGTTGGTGCACCTTGCCGTTAACAGAGCTGTTGTGCGCATGCTGCCAACCACCGCATACACGCGGGAGTTGGCACAGCGCCCAACAGTCGGGTGCGAGGGTGTCCTATTGTTCGACCCAGTTAGAACCGCCTCGCACTGGTTTTGCCGTAATCCACTGGTTTCGAGGCTAGAGCTCGAGCTGCTATATAATAAACGAGAGCTCGGCCGCTCACGGGTTGGTGTGGGAGCTCTGACTGAAAGGTTGGATCTCCAGGAGCCTACGTAGGTGTAAGCAGAAGGCCAAATTCTGCTATCAGCCTAATATGTAATGCTATTGTGTACAGTCCCCTAGCTGTGCAGTAAGAAGTGAATTAGGATTGAGCATTCATTGTGCCTTGAGAATAATCGTCCACTTCCATAGCAACCCTTACAAATTTAGCTTATCATTCTTTAATAAGAGCTTAATTATAACTTGTTTTGCACATTTAAGTATGCGATTCTGGTTTTGTGTGGTGCCAGGTAGTTGTGATTCCTGCGTATCACTTATTAATCACTTGGTAGACCATTCAGAGCACTGATCAGAATCAAGAACCATCCGCAAGTTAGATTTATACGAGAATAACATGTCCTACATTAGGCTACCGCAAAATTCAAGTGTTCTTTTTTTAACATAATGTGTTGGACTTCGCGATTTTCGCCTTCCGTGTGCTATTATTGCTTATGAGATTGGAAATAGCACTGGTTATCTGATAATTTTCGCCTTTGTCCCTCCATCTTGTGATAATTTTCGCCTTAGTCCCTCCATTCTGCGATAATTTTCTCCATAGTCTCTCGTCGTGGACGGTTTTCGTCTTAGTCCAATCTTGCGATAATTTTTGCCTTAGTCCCTCAATCTTATGATAATTTTTTCCCAAGTCCCTCCATCTTACGATAATTTTCACCTTATTCTATCCATCTTGCGATAATTTTCGCCTTAGTCCGTCCATCTTGCGATAATTGCCGTCCTAGTCGCTGTATCTTGCGATAATTTTCGCCAATGTCCCTCCATCTTGAGATAATTTTCGCCTTAGTCCCTCCATCTTGCAATAATTATTGTTTTAGTCTCTCCGACCTGCTTTTGTTACAAGGTGATGTTGCGGTAGCAAATACCATTCGAAGCTCATGGGATGGGGGGGGGGGGGGACAAAACAAAGTCCTACGAGTCAGGTGGGTAATTTCAATGCTGTATAGGGCTTTAGGTGGAGTGCAAGGGACTTTTCGACCATCCTTGTACATGTAGATGAAAATGTATAGATGAAGCCAGGTGTGATGTTTCGTGCAATCTAGAGTCGTATGAAGAATTTGGTTTTTCTAAAATGGGGTAACTGCATAAAATATTTTACATGTATTTGATTGTATCTGCTTGAACATGTTAATAAAATTTCATACATATGAACTTTCCCCCAATGAAAGTGTAGAAGAAGGTAGGTGAAGTAAGGTGTGATGTTTCGTGATATCAGAGTCCCGCACGAAAGTTGTGATATCCACCCCAAACCAAAACCGATATAAGAGAAGCCGCCAAGTTTTCAAAATGGGTCGGCCGTTGAAAGGAGTGATATCATTTAACCAGGGAAAGCCTGCCAAAGTATCCCTATTAACCACCAAGCTTGATGCATTACCCTCGTACTTTATTTCTTTGATGATACCGTCAGTCTCGCAAAAACAAAAAATAAACTAAGCGTCTGCGAGTTTGTGTGAGTATTCATGAGTGGATGTGCGTATACTCAATTTGCACGCATATAGTTACGTCATTTTAAACCTTTTCGCAGTTCCGTTGAGAGGCATTTGTGCACAATTACCCAAAACCCAACTCAATAAACGTAAATAAAAGTACACGATGCTAATATAATATTAAATTTTATTCAGATCATATCCCGAAATCCTTTAAATGGATTTGTGTGGATACATTTGATACAGTTTTTCATCTCGACAGAACAAACTACACAGAAAAAGAAATATATCATTCCTTTCTCAAAGAAATTAAAGAAGAGAAAATTCCAAGTTTGTTTGTTGATTGGGTTATCTTAAGGGTTTTTTCCTGGTTGAATGATATCACTACTTTCAAACGCCGACCCCCTTTTGGAAACTTGGCGGTTTCACTTATATCCACATAAATGTGGATTAAATTCTACTACCATAAAACTCAACAATCAAAACCAGTTATCAGACTTTTATCTTTGAAACTCTAACCAGAAAAGAGAACAAGAATATGGTATAGAAAATGATTAGACAAAAATAAAACTATCCCTGAATTATTATCCTCGGTTTGCTTAATTTCTGTAATTCATAAATAAACTAACACCCATCATGATTCGTCAAAGGTTCTCACTTTCCAAACGGCACCTTAAAAAACTTAAGATCATGTTAGTTAACGGAGCCCTTCACCAATTTGTTGCCTTGTTTTTTAAAATAAGTATTAAAAAATACACGAAGTAGGGTACGTTTTTATATTTTTTATATAAATATAATTATCATTTGGAACATGTGCCCTTCAGTGGGGCTTTTAACGAGTTGTCGTGGTTTGATTGGCCTGCAGTAACACCTAATTGCGCCAATCACGGCAGTTGCATTGTATGTTTCAAATAAATACTAGTAAATTATACCACAGGAGAAAAAAGGGGTGAGGATGGGAAAGAAACTAAATGCGCACGTGTCGGTATCCTTTCCGATCAAAGGAGGACGCGGCGTTTGTAGGTTCATAGCAACGCGCCTGCGCTGTGTGTGTTCATTAATAGCAACTGGGTGCACCACTTTCTTCTATGTCTGTACATTCATAGTGGTTGTGAATGAACGACTGCGAGCGCATTTTCATGCAATAAACTTCGGCATTAATATAGCACAATGCACAAGTTACATCGTTCAAATTAGTACAGGGCCATACTTCAATTCTTTCTCTGAACGTCCGTTCTGGTAATGTATCAGTAATTACCCTTTATCGGTTTAAAAAATGGTTGTTAGCTTTTACATCAGAGACCGCATTAGTTGCACTGCTCTGAATTAACTGTTTACAGCATCTTTTCCGGGTAGTTTACATAGAGCCTGCATCATGACAAATACATGTCTGCCACACAATGAAAGTTAGACAACAATTCTATAAAAAAAAAACAGAATTATAGTAGTTACACAATTAATAGCAATTGACGAATTCGGCCAAAACAAACGACGAACCAAGATGGCGGACCTCACTTCCCGTTAATGTGCCGGATTGCATGGAAACTTTAGAGAGTGCGTTGATGTGAGCAGACAGGCAGTTTCTTTTCCATCCCCTCCCCTTTCTTCTCCTATGATTATACGTGTTTTGTCCCAAGAAGTACGCAGATATACATTTGTGTTTTTGCAGGTTGTTTTGGAGATCCAAATTATCCTGCAGATGACCGTCAAGTAATAATGATAGATGGACTGAAGTCATTTCAAAGATATTTGGAAGGATCAGAAGTTAAATACAGATGCAAGAACACGAGCCACTTGTTTACCGATGATATGAAGAGCGAAGTTTTAGTAGCTAGATGCATTCCAGGCAATAAATGGAATTTCTCTTACTCAAATCTATCCTGTCAACCAGGTCTGTAACATTCAGTGCAGCGTTCAATGCAGCACTAAGTTAATTTAGAGTATGCGAGACCACCACCTTGCAGACTGTTCTAGTGTAATATTCTCAATTCTTCAGCATAATTCATCAAATAACAAAATCCTCACTGTTATGTGGTAGTCCCACTAGTGCTACTAATGAACAGATGTAAACTTTCAGTTCATTAAGACAGCATTTGCTTTTTTTTTTTTTACAACAAACAACAAACATATTACTCTTGTTCTAACATAATGTCATAATGACATAATGATCATGTCCCTCTTTTGACTAAAAAATGCAAGGCAAAACTTTGGATGAATAACAACAATACAGCCACATTCACTCTTTGGAGTCAAACTGCCAGGAACCTTTTAGCATTTCTGACACAGCCAAAGTAAAATAAAGTGACAAGAAGTGACTCGAAGCAAGTTGTCGCACTGTTGTTGTTTGGCGTGCACGCAGCGTTAGCCATAGCGCCAGAAGGAGAGAGGGACAATTTTGCTACTGTTTGGATGGGATAAAAAGCACTGTAGCCAGCAGCACAAGCGAATAAAAACAAAAACCTTATATTTCGGTATCGGTGTGGCAAGTACGCGATACCTTCATCAGAGGATGGTAAAAAATAAAAGTAAAAATTAATTAAAACACCTTACATTTGTACATAACAGGCTATGGCCGAAGTGGCATTTCGATAAACTGCATTGGCACTAAAATAACAAATATATTGACAGATGAAGGTTTAAAAACACATTAAAAGTAAATAATACATGCAATGGTCAAAAAAATTCACAAAGAGCAAGGTAAATTCACTAATTATTCTACTTACAGTGAGCAGTAATTAATTTTTACTTTTATTTTTTACCATCCTCTGATGAAGGTATCGCGTACTTGCCACATTGATACCGAAATATGAGGTTTTTGTTTTTATTCGCGTGTGTTGCTGGCTACAGTGTTTTTATCCCAGTTCTCCATACTGCACACATAACTTTGTTTGGATTGGAGTTTGCTAGGTAAATCCCATCGGAAATTCCTAGGATCTTTTTCATGCCGCAGTCTACATGAACATGAGACATCACAGGGTCCTCCTTTTCCCGAAAATGCTACGGGTGGCTGAAGCCAGAATCGAACCCGGGATTTCTGGCACATGAGACGGCCATGCTGACCACACTATTGTTGTCACACTATTCTAATGAACGTGAGCCTAGTTTTGGAATGTCTGTGAAACATATACCGGCACACGTCAAACAAATGTAAAATTTTAAGTGAGTAACGTTTAATACATACTGTATAACACTTTATAATCCTCGAATTATGAATAATTTGACACCATTCTGCAATCGTTACGTTTGCACGTTTGTTCAATTTGTGCTGTTTGCATAGTGGATTTTTGTGCCAACGTGGCCATATCAGGGTTCATAGGCACCTGAACTACAGAAGCCTGTTTCCATTTCAGCTGAATCCAATGTATTCGAACTTAAACGTAAAATGTCTCATTCTTGGTGCACGGTTCCAATTAAACGTCTTAAACTGTGACCATAAGACCATGCTAATGTGTCGAAGAGAATGACCAAAAACTTCAGGTTGCCTACACAATAAGATGGAGTGTAGAAACCTTTTTTTCGAATTCCTCATTGACAGGGTGGAAACTTTGGCCAAGGGCATCACTACCGCACACACAACATTTCATCCATACGGGGTCATGTCTTGAGATGCCCCAAGGGCCTTCAAGTTTAGCATTGCGTGGCAATGGGCTGAATGGCGAAAAAGGCAAAAATTATGATTTGACTGGTTTAAAAGTAAATTTTAACATTACCACATTTGAAAAACTTAGAGACTAAGAAAGGTAGCCGTAATTACCCCCCAAAAATTTTATACACAATAGTAGTTATGGGCCAAAATGGTCTAAAAGGCCAATTTGGCCAATTTTCGATGCCAAATTATTTCCATAGTTTTTATGAAAAATAAAATTCTTTGCAATTACGGAATGCTAACGTAGTTTCTTAGAGAATAGAATGAGATAATCTTAAAAATTAGATTGTAAAACTGTCAAATCATCTTTTTCACCTTTTTTGTCACTCGCCATACAACGTTAAACTTGAAGGCCCTTTAGGTACCTCAAGACATATGAGGTATCCAAATCAACGTTATTGAGGGCACGTTTTCTCCGTAAAGGACACGTTCCCACACTTTAATGTTAGATTTTCTTTGTTTCTGAATCCAACATACCAGATTCCCACAATTTACAGATATTTCTACCACATCGAGAATTTACACCAGTAGGCGGAAATCAGCTATAAGCTTGTTATAGTTAAAAGAAAGTCTGCTAGTGAGCCGTATTTTTACATCTGACTACAATTAAATCTCATCTATTGGCGGCGGCACACTAGCGTGTGTTTAGATGCACAATTTTGAGTCGCTCGGTTGGCTTTCTCATTCTTCGTGTGGCGGCCATGCTGCCATCTCTCGGTAGTTGTTGTTACTACGAGTGATGTAGTAAATAAATACTTTAATGCAGACTGCTTGCTTCGAGTGATGTAGATTTTCCTTCTAGAAGCAAGAGAGAGGAAAGTACCGGGGCAGATGACTTTGGCGGCATGGGGTAGTCCAGTTTGTGGAGATTTATCAAACTTGTGCATTTTGAAAAGATTAATAGCCATGCTCTCTTAATCGTAGCTATTAATCTCTTCAAAACGCACAAGATTCCTTTAATGAATCTCCACGAGCCAGCCTACCCACATGCTGCTAAAGTCATCGGCCCCGAATTTTCCTCTCTACTTGGCTGCTTGATGGAAAATCTTCATCACTCCTAGTAACAACAACCACCGGGAGATGGCAGCACGATCGCCGCGTGGAGTATGAGATCGATGACCAAGCTGAATAAGTCTAGTGGACTCTTGTTTCCTCTTGTTTTTACAACTGATGTGACACTTTCCACTTTGGTTTCTAACAACAATATGAGATTTCCACATAGCCGCTTTATTCTTTGGAATATCACAATTATTACTTAGGGGAAAAATCTTTTTATTTTATAAAAAATGGTATGAATTAGGCATTCTCCATAATGGTAATATTCTTAATGGTAGTGGTGACAGTATGCCTTACCATGTTCGAAGCAAAAGTTGAAGCAAAAAAAAAACTGATGCTCGACTCCGACTATCCTTCTTTCAATAATACAGAACTCAACAAGATGGATCGTCTCAATTTCTGCAGACTCCATTCATGTGGAGATATTTTGCCGATAAATTTGTGCAAAGTAAAATCAGAAAAGTATGATTCACTTTATTTCTGCTAATAAAAAAATGACCAGGCGATTCAAAATTGTACATGTGTTGCAAAATTGCACCGTTATGTGTTGATTTGTGTTTCTGGCATCTGCTTGAAGAAAGAACAAAGCATACACTTGTTGTTTTCACTGGAAAATGCGCAAGAAATGATCTATTCATCTAGTTCTAAAAGGAACACTCACTTCCTACTTCTTACCTGCCATTGCATTTCGACCTAATTATTGGAATGTGCCTTATTTCCCTTTACTATTTAGCTATAAGTTGGTAGTTTAGGCTAGTTTAGTTAAGACAGATGAAGCTTGCGGAAGAGTACCATGCACAACTAGTGATGCAAGCTGTCCATTTTATTTTTATTATCTTAAATAAAAAAAAAACACAGTTTGACACGAAGCATGAAATTAGCTTGTGTGTGTCAACAGTTTAACATAATTACAACAGACAATTTACAGTTAAGTGTTAAAAGAAGAAGACACAAGCATAAAACAAGTATATTGCCAAACAACTTTCTCAGTCACAAGAATTTCACAAATACATTTAAATAATAAAAAATACAAATACATTCATACAATTGAAATATTTTCGGGATGCAACTACTCTTTCACGTTCTTTTTCAACTTACTAGTCAGTTTTTGTAATTTCTTTGGCAAATTGTTTGTAAAGTTGCCATCTCTTGCTTGCTGACTTGACCGTAATTACCTAATGACTATAATTAGAGCTAATTATGGTGTTCTACTCGAACGATGAAAAGAAACATTGGCCAACTTTGGAATGCCGGGTTTTTGGTTATTGTTCCACGTGCGAGACACGTGCGTTCCTTTTACGGAAAGTGTTTCCATATTTTGTAGCGAGAACTAGCCCTTATATTGAAGATGGTTTGGCGCGAAGAGAGGTCTTTCCCACCAAGAACGCAACAAGGACAGAACTCTATGCACGAACTGTCTTGTTGGACAATTTCTCGATTCATGTGCGGATTGTTAAATGTTTATTTTTTGTAAATTGCGTTATGTCTAAGGAGGAAGTAAAGAAGTTTGAATTTAACAAGTCTGCAGTGAACCCTTGAAATTACACGTTAATGATTTTAGGGATATAGCCTAATATCTTTATTCTCTATTTTCTAAATTCATTTTTCCAGACCGGTATTTGATACCTTATTATATTTTGTCTCAATCATTCCATTTTTGATGCATCATAATTTCTGTGCGTATTGTCAAAATAGCTGTTTTTTATTACAGTAAAATATTTGATGTTTAATATTTACGACTTTATGATCAAACAAAATTTATGTTCCAAACAGAAAAAAAACACACACACTCACATACAGACAAACAAAACCCAAATTCAGTAG
This sequence comes from Lithobius niger, assembly GCA_023313725.1. Lineage (NCBI taxonomy): Eukaryota > Metazoa > Arthropoda > Chilopoda > Lithobiomorpha > Lithobiidae > Lithobius > Lithobius niger. The sequence goes on along the minus strand of JAHWFP010033342.1, from coordinate 14,262 downwards.
AGCATTGACACCTCGCTTGGCCAATCAATAAAATTCGGATGCTAATTCGCCACTGTTTTGAATTCACGCATGCGTAACAAATCGGAATTTTCTATTTAATTCGAAACTGTGCTGTTCTGTAAATATTAAATCATTTCCGTTTTTTGTTGCATGTAGGTTGTGGTCAAGGCCCAAAAGCCCCTACATCATACCCAGGCATAATTATAAACGCAGGGACTAACAACTCCCAAAGATACTTTAAAGGAGAAGAAGTAAATTACACGTGCATAAATGAGAGTCACGTGTTCAATGATTCAAAGAAGAGTAAAGTTTTAGCAGCTGAATGTATTTTGGGCAAGAGTTGGAATTTCTCGTATTCCAACCTAATATGCCAACCAGGTACGTTTTCTTATTAAGAAATACTAAAGGATTTGGTGTTGTTCAGGGGTGCGGGATGTGAATGTTCGCATGGTAACCTTTTTTAAAGCAATTGATGGTAAGTAAAATGATGGCATGGTTCAAATTCGTACTGAAAATATTACGGTACTCAGAACTCTAGTATGAATAAGGTAAATTACACTAATAGGTTACTGGCATTAGAATTTTTGCCTTAGAACTTGCAACATTAAATCACCTTTAAATTTTACTTTCTCCATTGTCCATGAATTATAAATCTGGATGTACCAACAATCTGCAGACTGCTGAATGATGGCCGTATGACCCTTTCGAGTTGGTTGTTAATTATAGGACCTATCATGGCTGCTAACAGCAGTGCTTCGCATACTTACGGGTTTGCGAAGGTTTGGAATGAGTTTTCTAAGGGGGGTGGTTATGTGTTGTGATCTGATGAAACTCCATCGCGAAAAATTCTGTGTCTATGCAATCATTCACATACGTGATCTGGAGTTGGTCTATCATTAACGTAATGCCTTTATTCTAATTTGTTCAGGAATTTAAGTTTATTAGCTTACTAGTTTATTTAGTTTGCTTTATGTATGAAAAATGACGATTTAAAAAATTTAAGGTCAGAAATCATGAAACAAACTACGTAATTGAAGAATTTTAGTAGGGTGGGCCGTAGCTTTGCCAGGGCTATTAATAGGCGATTTACGGTATTGTGCCACTCATCACAGCAGTGGTATGATAATAGATACGCATAGGAAAAAGTAGCATTAACTTGGGCTTTTCCAACTGTTGTGATAGACGTCTAAACGTCAGATCATGTTTAAAGATTTATGAGAACTTGGTTAATGTTTCAGCATGCCTTGGCCAACCCCCAGATCCAGGAGAAACTAAATACACAAGACTTCTTTATTCTCCTGTGTATGATGCCAATCACAATGTAACATCCTATGAACGTTTTGACAATTACCATCAAGATGATGAGGTACATTACGAGTGCATGAAGGGCTATATATTCAACGATCAAAATTTCAGCCAGGTTAAAAGCTACTGGTGTAATCCCAAAGAAGAATGGACTAACCTTCAAATTCCAGAATGTATTCTAGGTTGGTTTCTTTTCCGTGTCAATATTGGTTGTGTATGCATGGACAGTTTAGTTTGCATTTGCTCACTATTTAGTTAAGACATTTGATTCACTATATTCCCATTACGATTCAAGATGAATTGTGTCACACAGAACTAAACCATAAGTATAGGTGTTGTGCACTTGATGCTACCAATTAATCAATAACAACGGAATATCCGTTAAGTGTAGATCAATGCTCTCTATACTTACAATCGTCTATTATTACGATTCTTCAACAATGTTGCCATAGTGTTAACTTTACACCAGGAACCTATGAATATATACACATCTGCAGAACGTGGGAGTGTCATGCTGTAGCTATCGCTTCATATTTCATTTCTTGTCACAAGGTCGTCTGGGAGAAAAGGTATGGGTTTCATTTCCAAGCTCCAGGCCAGTTGTTTAAACATTGCCAGAATCCTATTTTATCAAAGCCACGCTAAAAGGCACCAACTGTCCGGCATACGCACCAAGCTATACTCTGTTCCACATTATGTGTTCAGAAAACTGAGTGTACGACGCCACGTTTTCTTCCACTTCAAGTGCAAAATATCCGTAAACATCCCATTCGTAAACTCTAACAGTAACTTTGTTGAGTCTACAAGTGTGATATCCACATGTTTTTGCACTGTTACTGCAAGGAAACGAGTCGTCATCCAGTCAGTTTTCTGAAAACATAATGTGGAACAAACTATAGCCACGTGATTTCTACTTCAGTCGACCTTGGCCTGAAGAAGGCACCTCTTTCACAGATTCACAGTCATTCAATGCTGTTGTACACGGAGATGGCGCATGCATGGACTTGTCGCAGCACAAGCAATATTTCGCACTTTTTTTTATTAGGTTAACCCTTTACTGCCCAATGGTACACGGCTACGGAGCGGCAAAAAACTAAGTCGCAACGCGAGCTTTGTGGGGGACCCCGAGCAAAGTGAGCAGCAACAGCCCAGTGGTTAGCGTCCTCGTCTTTTAAACCAAGTGAATGCCGGTTCGAATCCGGCGACTGACCCAACTGAAAAAAATCATCCAGTTCGGCATGGGCAAAAGAGGGTTAAAACTTATATTTTCAATACTAACTAATTAATTTAAAACTAACATTTTTAACATAGGATATCTCAGAAAATAGTTATGACCAGTGGTTCTCAATTGGCCGCATGGGGTCGCACCCAGGATGAGCGATAGAACATGCGGTATTATCATGGACATTCAGTTGAGTCCTTCGAGGTCTCCTTTATACCACTCCTGCTTACAACCAATCACGTGCTGTGTCGTGTAATTAAGTGTAAATCCGTTTTCTTATCGCCGTTCGTCTACGAGGTAAGCTCTTGCGACTGCTTACAACATGAGCTATTTCAGACAGAGATAATCAATTACTCATATTCTGGTGAGCGGCTATATGCCGCGATAACCCCACCACCATAAAGCCGGGAATGCTGCACGTCCCCACACCCCCTGACATTATTATCATTATTATTTTATACAGCCTACAGCCTTCCCCATCAGAAATCTCGTGAAACTTACTGCCAGAAATTCGGACGTAGGAGAGCGAGTTAAGGGTAGACGAGGTTATGAACGTCAAAAAACATGAACAATATCAGTAATTCTCCATAATGCTCGGCTAAACTTCTTAACGACAGGAACTGTCGACAAAAACTTTCATCGCTGCATAAATGTGAAACTCGTTAATGTGGGATGTTCAAAGATGATAGGAGCTGTGATCTACACGATGTATGAATATCACGCACCACATTTTACCTGAACACTCCAAACTTAATCTTTGCTGGTCTTTAAGTTATGCTGTTAACAGTATCACAAACAAAACCCAATCGGGTGAAAGTTTCAGCCAATACAAGTAGTGATATCGGGATAAAATAGGCTTCCACCAAGTTTTCTGCATGTTGTACCAAGCCTAACCAAGTGTTGTTCTTAGAAAGTAGTGATGTCACCCCCACCAACAAACAACTGCCAACCTAATTCCACCGACGTCTGAAGTAATAGACGGTGTGATTTGCTTGGCGGTTGTTCATTGGCGGTGGTGATATCACCACTTTCAATAGGATCACTTTTTGGTCAGTGCAGGTGTTCGGCATGCTACACCACGTAGAAAGTTTGGTGGCAGCCATTTTTATTCGTATATTACTACTTGTACGTGGCTGACACTTGGCACTTGACACTTGACACTTTTTTCACCCCAGTTGGTTTTGTTTGTGATATCACTTCTTTTGCAGTTTTATTTTTATTTTTTGGTATACCTAAAGTTCGCCAAGTATTTATACGAATTTCCTATGACCGAAGTAAAGCATTTTTTTGTGAGTTTTTACAACTGAACTTTTTCCCAGTTGCCTTCTGTTTGGTTTTTTTTTTCGTTTTCTGTAACCTTGCTACAGACTAATTAAAGTATGAACGCAAAAGGTTACAATTAAAATACTACCATAAAAAATAAACAGTGCGACAGTTGTATATGAACAGTATTCGTGTTGCTGTTATACGTGATAAGTCTTGTCGATAATGAAGGAACAATGATATCTATAGCTGTATGAATAGAGTGTCCTTATCGTCGTTATTTGACACACTGCCTACACCGGAAGTAACCTTTCCAAAAGGGTTGAAAGGGTTTTATTTTTTAAAGGGAAGTACAGTAACTTTTCCATTGTATGACTTTAACAATGTAACTAACAATGGGGGGGGGAGGTAATGTTTTGATCACAGGTAGCGCATTCCCAACGTTTACATAATAGCATTACGAATGATTTCTATGTTTGGTCTTAATGCCTCTCCAACAATGAAACCATAAAAAGTCACAATTCCCAGTCAAATGTGAACGGAATGCCCAATTATAGCCAGATCTTGTCGCATAAATATTTTGTCTCGGTAGCAGAAGTTTTTGTCAGTTTTACTTCCGTGTAGCATAAAATTGGAAAATTATGGATTTTTACGCCCTTTTTCACCTAGAAGCAACCAACACATTTTATTGAGAATCGGCCAATGGTGTTAGGGCGCAAATACTGCCTATCTCAACAAATTACAGGCTAATTGGCTTCATAGTTATTTACCCTCACCATTGTCACATTCGCGAAAACCATGAATCCATGGCTTTCAGATACAGCTTGTCCAAGCTCTTGACGTCCTGGATCTTGCAGTGGAACATACACAGTGGCTTTCCAACCTTCGTACGTTGGCAAA